>WEIV01028711.1:1586705-1600368 GCA_013390005.1 Calyptomena viridis
ACCGCCGCTGCCCCATTGCCCGCGGGCTGGTCCCGGCTCTGCGCGCTCCTACCTCCGCTGCACCGCCGGGTCCGGCGATGGCGAGGCGCGGGCGGCCGCGCTGAAGTGGCTGAGAAGGGAGTCGTTGCGTGAGCGGGAGCCATGCAGTCCCTGAACATCACGCCGGAGCAATTCGCGCAGCTCCTGCGGGACAACAACGTAACGCGGGAGCAGTCCATCGCCCTCTACGGGCTGCAGCCGCTGGTGTACATCCCGGAGCTCCCGGGACGCACCAAGGTGGCCTTCGTCCTCATCTGCGTGCTCATCTTCGCCCTGGCGCTCTTCGGCAACTGTCTGGTGCTGTACGTGGTGACTCGCAGCAAAGCCATGAGGACCGTCACTAACATCTTCATCTGCTCCCTGGCGCTCAGCGACCTCCTCATCGCCTTCTTCTGCGTCCCCTTCACCATGCTGCAGAACATCTCCTCCAACTGGCTCGGCGGTGGGTGCCGGGGTGGGCTGGGCTGGGCTGCAGGGAGGTGGCGGCGGGGTGGACGATGAGGAGCAGCGCTTGTCGCAGCGCCGCCGCCGAGACCACCTTTCGTGCCGTCTGTGAGGGACTCTTCGCGTTCCCGCCGTCTGTGAGGGACCCTTCTCCTTCCCGCCTCTTGTGAGGGACCTTTCTCCTTCCTGCCCCCTGTGAGGGACCCTTCTCCTTCCCGCCCCCTGTGAGGGACCCTTCTCCTTCCCGCCCCCTGTGAGGGACCCTTCTCCTTCCCGCCCCCTGTGAGGGACCCTTCTCCTTCCCGCCGCCTGTGAGGGACCCTTCTCCTTCCCGCCCCCTGTGAGGGACCCTTCTCCTTCCCGCCCCCTGTGAGGGACCCTTCTCCTTCCCGCCCCCTGTGAGGGACCCTTCTCCTTCCCGCCCCCTGTGAGGGACCCTTCTCCTTCCCGCCCCCTGTGAGGGACCCTTCTCCTTCCCGCCCCCTGTGAGAGACCCCTTTCTTTCCTTCTTCACGTTATATTAAACCCAGTGCGCTTTCGCGTTTGTATTCCTTAAAAGGCAGCGCGTGTGTGGGAAGCGATTCATTGTGTGGTGCTGACGGGGAAGTCTTGCCGCACTTTATCTTTTTTAAGTTTTCTAAGTAATGAAGTTTGTCTAGAAAGTGAAATATTGGTCTTTATTCAGCTTAAGTTCCTCAGCTCGGAGACAAACATCCATAACTTTTAGTCAGGAAGAAGAATGTCCTTGGAGAAATAGGGGAGTGAGAGAACATGCAGAATTTATGATGAAATAACTCTTAATTTTGTTTCCAATCTTTTTTCTTGGGAACTACGTTGTATTCCTGTTGATGTGAAGGACCTTTGGGCAAGGCTTCCTTGATACCTAGAAGGAGTGATATTTTTTGCTCTTCTGTACATCCCAGTTCCAAAGTAGTAAAGAACAGACAAAGGTGCAGTAAGACTGCACATGATATTTGTCTTCCTTTTCTTACTCTTAAAACAGTGTTTGACAATTATAAGTGGAAAAATAAAAGGGATGATTTTCAGTAAGTAGCAGACATCATATACAACCACAAATTGAAATATTTTTCAGAATATTTCAACATGAACAGAAAAGATGTTGATAAAGTGATACGTTTATGGTTCAATTTCCAAGGCTTCCTTTGCTCCTATTGTTGGGAGACAGTGAAGGTTACCTTGAGAATATGGAGATTTAATTCCAGTACCTCCCACAGACTAGAATGCAGGATGGGAATTGACAGATGAGACAAGACTTGAAAAGCACACTGATTCTTATCCCAGTGAGAAATGGGCTTTGTTTTTTGTCTGAAAAACAGGAATTTTTTGTGAGAAGTGATGAATACAAAACTCCTGGGGCTACTGATAGTAAGGACAACTTTTCTATTTTCTTATGAGCTGTCTTTGGGAGAGGCAACCTTTGTTTTAAGACAGTGAAGATGTTGAACCCCCAAACTGATAGGGATGTGTAAATAAATAGATTAAGTTGACAGCCATACAGTCAGTATACTAAGGCAGTGCTTTACTTTTGGCTGTTGTAGTTCTCTTTCCTCACAGAAAAACACAGCAGTGAGTTACTGGTGACATCAAACAACCCCACATAAAGGGGAAAGAGCACTCAACTGAGTAGCATTCTCTAAAGATAAAAGGTGTGATTCTTTTCTCTTTTAAGGAAGGCTCTGGTCTGTCAGCCTGACCACACATCTGACCAGAATCAACTGAAATTGGGTGGGATGAATCCTCCATGTGAAATTACAGCAGATTAGGGCACGGGCATGTGGAACAGTATTGGGAAAATATATATGGCTATATTTATGTTCTGCTACTGAGAACTCTTGACAAAAATGTAGAAGTAGTGTAGCATAGTTGCAACAAATATCTTCAGATATTTAGTATTTGGGTATTTCAAGTATACTGTTCTGTGGGGTTTACTGTACTTTTTGCCTGCCCTCTTTGCTGTGCTAGAGCATCTTCAGTACAAGTGAATCCAGGTATTTGAGCTGGTAATAAAATTAATTTTAACTAACACAGTAGTTAAAAGACATAATAAGTAACATCACTAACATGTGTTTAACCTTTTACTTTTGGGGGTGGGGAGTGTGAAGTAAAATTCAGGAAAACAAATGAGATGTGAACTGATGGTATCCCAAGGGTATCTTGGTTCCTGAGGCTTACACTGTGAAGCATGAATGGTGATTACAGTTACACTGCAAATCAGAGCCTGCCAGTCCTGGAAGAGTCTTTTCCTTGCTGGTTTTACTGGTTTGATTTTTCTTGTGCCTTTCATTTTGTCGTCTGAAAAATCTTACTCCCGTCCACTTTAATGCAATGTTGCTGAGCAGTGCAAGCTCCAACTCTGTTATAAAAAAAGGTGATTTGACTCGTAATATATCCCTGCTGGAAGAAGTGGTGCAACCTAAGACACTTGATGCTAGAAGTATATTTGGGATTCTGAGCAGTCAGTCACTTTATATCTTGATTTATTTGCACTTGCATCACTAAAATAAGTATCTGTACCAGGTGTTGTGAAGAGATGTGTATGTTGTGTGAGATGTGTATGTTTGGTACTTGTCTTTGATTTACAACTGCTTCTTTATTTCTTTGCTTGTATATGTTTTTGTGTTTCTTTTCCTTCTTTAGAAACCAACAGGATAATGGGAGAGGGAAGGAGAAAACTGTAAACACTCAATAAAAGCAAAAGAACAACCACAGTTTCAGAGTAACTTACCTTTTAAGACATTGGGGTCTGCTGCTGGAAAGGACTACTTACCATTGTGGTCCTTCTAAAGGGAAGGTTGAAACGCACCCCAAAGGGCTCGAGGTGTGTGTAGTTTACAATTGGACTGCAAGGAGAATGCTGGGACCTTCTGATGTAAAGTTATTAAAATTGTGGATAGTAAAGTGACTAATTTAATAGACAGAGATTGTCAGAATTCGTTAGAAGCTGAACATAGATTCTCAGGTTCACTGTGTTACATTTATCAGAACTTCTGACAGAGATGGGAAGAGCTGAAGCACTGCACTGGTGTGACTTTTTCCACAATATATTCATTAATACATCCTAAAAAACTGAGTATGTGCCTCACTTTACTTGGTGATTATGCAGCATTAACACAGACTGTTCAGCTCTATGGGCAGCAACTGGAAGCAGCACCATATTGACTAAAATTAGGTGAATTGGTCCTACTTTTGATTCTCTGTGTTAATAAACTGTGTAGCTGTGTGCAACTATAATAGTGACAGTATATGACTTCATTTCTGAATTTAAATTTTGCCACTAAAAAGGCTGTAATTTCTAGGGGAGCTTCTAATGAAAATCCTGCAAGCTAATCTCTGTAATGTGGAAGAAAATGAGAACTGGGGCTTTGGCATAAATGATGACTGGGATCATATTTACTGGTAGAAAAGATAAAATGGGAACTCGAGTGAGAGCAGATGGATGCATACAGCTATAGTATGTCTTGGTGCAAGCTAAAGCAGTTGAGGATTTGCTCTCATATGTTCATAGGTGGGAGGCAGCAGTAGTGGACTCATTGTCATACTGCTGGCAGCACTATTTAAGATAAATTTGGGCTTTTGTCTCTGGGTCAAATATGAGTCGCTTTATTTTCTGACACTGCTTAGTTATCTGAGTAATAGTATTAACTTTACAGAACTGCCTGGGGTGACTGGAGAATTACTTTAATGTTGTGTAATAAAACAGCCCTGGCAGGAGGTAAGGGCAAAACTTGAGCTAGCTCTGTGCTCCCTCTTTCCTGTGGGTTTTGCATCTTATCAGTTAGAATATGCATTCTCAAGACAGGTGTCAGAGGGTGACTCTCCCTGTCCCTTAGGGAGTAGTGAGTTATCTGAGGCACTCCTAACCACAGCAGCATCCATGAGATGTCCTCATGGACTTGTCTGGCCTTCAGCTGCCACTCAGGAGAGGGGTGGGTCTTCTGTATGCTGCTGTTATATCTGGTGCTCCTTGACATGACAGTTCCCTCTTCTCCAAAGGCTTGATTGACAATTAAGTGGCGTCTTCTACCCACTTGAGTCTTCAAGGTGCTTTCTGTTCTTTACCAAATGTCCTGTGCCAAGCAGTGTGTTACTTACAACTTTCCTGCATGAGAACGAACATTCCTTCCTGAGGGATGAAAGCTGCATCTTAGCAATGAAATCACTGGGCCTTTTGTGTCTGATATTTTTGATACCTCAACATTCTTCAGCGACACATTAGAAATTTCTTCCCTCTGACTGTTTGCTGTAGTGTGCTTTGACACTGAAGGATTTCCAAATACTCAAAACTGCTGACGTGCTGCTAGAGTCAATACCAGACAGTAAAGCTGGACATGAGAGATGCAGTAATTTGAATCATCCCTTTTCAAACTTCCCAATTTAAGTTGTCTTAAGACTTGCTGTAAATCAGATCAGGCGCACAAGAACAGTCCTCATGTACCTCCTGAAGTGCGAGCGGTTATGTCTTAGGACTGATCTGCTTCTGTTAAGAGCAGGATGATTTTTGTAGTTCTCTCTGTGTTGGTGAAATCTTACCTTATCCTTCATTCTCCATGCCCTGCTATTGTGTATTTTGGGCTGCTTGCTGTTGAGTACAGGCAGGAGTAAAATTCCGTATGAAGATGGTTTGAGACAGTGAATGCCTTAGTAAACTAAATAATAGGCTTAGGTTTTTTGTGTATATAATACATTGGCAGGTGTTGTGATTAAAAGCAGCAGAAGAATGCTGACAGAAGGAAACTTACTCTACTTGCATATTGAGCATAGGGAATTTCTTACTGCAAGTTGTGCATATCTTTAATTAGTGTACACATTAAACACAATGATGTGAAATATTTGCTGTTGCATTAATGCACAAAGAAATAAAGCAAGTTTCAGGATACAGATAGATTGGTTAGTATTTTGTGCGAGGTGATCATTATGTCCTTCTTCTTGGTGGAAATATATGGCACTTATGCCTTTTCCTGGGCAAATGTGTATAATGTTCTTTGTCCTCTGTAGGTAACATGTAAGAGACTTGTGCATCATGAATGGTAAACTCCTAAGGATGCAAAATGCCTCTTGTGCCCACGTGTTGATATCAAAACAATGCATTGCCCAGGTGTGAAAGACCCTTAAGGACATCATCTGTGTGATGTGACTGACATGTTCTGCCCAGAGTTACAAAATAGCAAAAAACTACCTTGATGGCATCAAAAGTGAGGTGGAGAGAACTGCTGGAAGCTGTGAGAGAGATTTTGGTGCAAGGGTTTGGTCAACATTTTGCCTGTGGAAGAAGCAACTTAACTTTTGTCTGAGCATGGTTTCAGGATTTTGCCTTCATTTCCCTGATAAAAGAAAACCTGATCTTTTAAATGGATGTTGAAATGGTTAAATCACAGTTATAGGCACAACATTTGATAATGAAAGCAAAGCATTGTTTAAGGGAATAACATTTATGTCTGCAGTCTCCTGAATGTGTTATCATTATGGAAAGCTAATTATTGCTTGACTAATCTGTGCAGGTTTTAGCAGTGCATGAGGAATACTTTTGGGAACTTTTCAGCTTCTTGAGAAAAAAGGAGCCATTAGTTATTTTTCTTCCCAATGTTCTGCTGGAAGTTATTTTCTGTCCAATTGGAAATGGCCAGTACTGAATGTTGCAGTGCTGTCTTGATTGACAATCTATTGAAAGTGTTTGCTGAAAGCCTTACCTTGTAGACAGTTAAACATTTTGATACATATTTAGATAGTAGTTAAAGTAGTATTTAAAATATTCAGCAAAGTCACACTTTCTGTACTGCCTCCAATGCCGAAGTTAACACAGTTACAGTATATCAAGAATTACCCCAGCACTTCCTGAGCCTTCTGTGCTAAAACTAGGCACTGGGAAAATTTATGGAGTGAGATTTAAATGATCTTGACTGGAACTCACTGAAGGGGGCTTTTGTTCTTCCCTCACTAATTGTCCTCTTTAGGTAGGATCTGAAATTATGTTTTATCATGAAGATAAAAAGCAAAACCACTTTTAAGATTGGTTGGGAGATACAGAATTTCACTGTATTCTTAATCCAGTAACACTGTCCTTAGAAATGTTGGTTTTAGCAGATGGATGACAAAGCATGACTCCTGAAAGCTGCATTTGATGAGTAGCTGAAGTAGGTGACTTAGCAGTTCAGATGTTAAAATAAATCTGGGACTCTTAGTCTGTTGTTTCTAGTAATGGTGTTCATTATCAAGAGCTGTTTTATGAAGTGCAACAGTTGCATACTTGACTTTCTGGTGATTGCAGGTGCCTTCGCTTGCAAGATGGTACCGTTTGTTCAGTCCACTGCTATTGTAACTGAGATTCTTACAATGACCTGCATTGCTGTGGAAAGACACCAGGGAATTGTGCATCCACTGAAAATGAAGTGGCAGTACACCAATAAAAGAGCTTTCACGATGCTTGGTAAGATTTTAAGCATCTCCAGTAATCCTGTGTGTAGAGAAATAATCATCAGTGTGGATTGCATGACAGAAGGCACGGATGTGACCAGCGATTCAGAGGCAGAGTTAATGATAAGTGGTGACATTTGTAAAACAGCTCAAGGGTTGTGCTTATATGTAGTAATAGCTAGCCAAAACCCTCACAATAGACTTGGCATCTGAGGAAAAAAGTGTACTTAACAAAGACTCTGATAAACCTTTAGCAGGCGTTTCTTTTTTTTATAAGAAAATTTCAAAATGCACAAGCACTGCTAAAATAATGTCACAGCTAAATGGTCCTTCCATTGCTACACAGAGAGAACTTACATAATGCTGCTCAGGCACCTTAAGTGACTTTTCCACTTGAATACCAATAAATGAAGGTAGTTTGAGAAACAGAAAGCTGAGAACAAAAGAGCATGCAATGTTGACTGATGGTCTTTATTAACATGGACAACTTTGCCTGAGTTTTTGAAGATGAAGCTGTTAAACTGTTCATAGCAGAACTGTTTGTTGTACAAAGTATTAAAAGATGTATTTGCTTACAGGCATAGTCTGGTTGCTGGCACTTATTGTTGGGTCACCTATGTGGCACGTGCAGCGGCTTGAGGTATGTTAGGGGAAATGGGAATTTACATCTTAAGCTCTCTCCTTGCTGGATCTTTTGGTACCTTTAGCAGTGAAATTGGATCAACTACAATGAAATGAGAAGGTAATAGATGTGGAGCTTTTGTTCTGTGTGCCAGCATGAGAAAGGCTAAGGATTAGCACTTGGACTCACTGGAAGAAGGAATACCAACAGGGACTAGTCATCCATCCTCCCTAATTATGTCAAAGAGCTGTAGTTACATTGATGGCTTTCACTGTGGCTTCCTTTTGGTTTATTCCTGAGCTTAGTTTAAAAGTAATTACCTGCTTGTTGTAGCTTACAGAGTTACCATGCTCTTTTAGAAGTTAAAAAAAAGGCTTGGCAGAATCAGCTGCTTGTGAGTCTGAATGTTAACAATTTCTTTTTTTTTAATGACTAATATGCGAGGTTGCTTTCCATCCATTTTTACTTGCAAAATGCATAGCCAAGATCTCCCTCGAAGTGTCTCCTGACCTGTTTGCCAACTTGGATTTGCCAACACTTGAAGAATGTCACCCTAAAAAGTCATTCTGTTGAGTTTTTTTTGCTCTATTGAGAGCAAGGAGTATTTGAACGTGCTTGGTTTTTACACTTCACACTTTAGTGACTCATCTTCTTTACACTTGTTACAGGTTAAATATGACTTTCTGTATGAAAAAGTTTATGTTTGTTGCTTGGAAGAATGGGCCAGTCCAATTTATCAGAAGATCTATACGACCTTTATTCTCGTTATACTCTTCCTTCTTCCACTGATGTTGATGCTTTTCTTGTACACTAAAATTGGCTATGAACTCTGGATTAAGAAACGAGTGGGAGATGCTTCAGTTCTTCAAACCATTCATGGGAGTGAAATGTCCAAAATATCAAGGTTTGTAAGCAAAATACACTTGGACCTTTGATTTCTAGAAAGCTTTTTTTTTTCCCCTGACAATTTTTAAAAAGCATTGCAAGAAAAAATAGAATTTGTATTTCTTTATCCATTGGGGAGTCTAGCATAGACCAAATTTTTAAAGCTAGCTACTTATTTAACACTTAGCTAGCCAGCTTAAGACAACTTAAACAGATTGGCTTTTTCATAGTGTAGCCACATCTTGGGAGTAAAGCTCTTTTTTACTAAATTTACTAAATTTTAGTATATTTATTCTTTGTGAAATGCTTGCTGTTAGAAGATGTAGGCCATCAGAAGATGGCTTGGGGAAAATGCTGCTACATTATTTCTGTGTGTTCTATGGGAAGGTCTTTATATAATTCTGAGACTGAGAACAACAACTAAACTTGATAGAGCTTCCAAAGCATTTGCTTGTTCTCATGTGTTTTTGGGAGACTACCCAGCTGTGTGAAAAGCTATGAAAATCAGTAATTATCAACTTTGCTATTTAGCAGGAAATATGGGCTGCCTTTAATTAATCACCTCATGTTTTTTCTTTTCATTTGGCAAATTGATCTGCTGCAAACCTCCAACAGTTCTGTTTAGCAGTGTGTTGTCTTCAATATGGACTGTAAGGAGAATTCTGACACGCAGATTAAAGATAAAGGATTCCTTAGATGTTTGCCTAACAAAGTGCCTAAGGAAGCAAACCCTTGCAAATCAAAGCTGGAGGAGGGTGCAGTCTCACAGGGGTTAGGGTGACAGGTAATCTTCAGGCTACTCCTCAGTTTGGTTTCACACAGTGGCAGAACAACTCTGTAACTGGCACCAGTGAAGTGCTGCTTTAGCTCAAGTGAGAGATCCATCTTGGGACCTATAGATGTGTGAATTATATATGATGATAAATTTATGTATTCCCTGAGTTTGTGAGATACTACAGTGGAGGCAGGGAGTGTGTTTCTTGCTCTTATTCTAGCACTTCACCTACCAGCAAAGTTTGAATGTAGTTGCACTCTGTGTCAAATTCTCTGATCAGGTGCTGCAGGTATGGCCAGTGCTCCCAGATCTTGGAAGGAACTCTAGTTTTTTCAGCAATTAATGGAATTTCATGTGTTCCCCCATCTCTTACTATTGGAATTATTTGCATGTGATTGAATAGAGTTTAAAATGCCTTGCAAGATATGCCAACATCATGGCTTGCTGCAGCTGCAAAGTGCACTGCTGTCCCCAAAGAGAGAAATAAAAGGCATTAATTGATGTACTAGATTTATGAGGTGTTGCAATTTTTTGTTTCCAAGGGAACTGTGTACTTCTGAGCATTCTGTGAGGGTGTTGTTTGCATCTGCAACCATGGGAACACAGTTACAGGTGTAATATGAAGAGACACATCTAACTGCCAGTCAGTTCTTAGTGATTCAGTGTGGAATGTCTTGATGCAATTTCAGGAAGAAGAAGCGAGCAATTGTTATGATGGTGACAGTGGTGTTTCTCTTTGCAGTCTGTTGGGCCCCTTTCCATGTGATTCACATGATGATAGAATACAGTGAGTACCTGCCACGTGTTGTACAATAAAGCCTCTCAGGTTTTTTGGGGGTTTTTTAATAGTGGAACTAAAGGTTGTGATAAGCTCATAAGCTGCAGCATTCAGCTGTAGAATACATTCTGCTGGCAAAGGCTGGTGGTGTGCTTACAAATCCTGGATCACTGTCTTGGAATAGAGTTACATATTACTCTGAAGTCTGCAAGTCATAGACATACCTGCAGTGCTCATGGAAAAATAAGTATGTTTAAAAAAAACTATTGTTACTGAACCATAGAATCATTTAGGTTGGAAAAGACCTTTAGTGTAGTGATTGGGAGATACCTTATATCTGAGATAAACTTATTTCAGTCACATCTTCCTCCCTGCTCTGTGAATAAAAAAAAAAAGGAGGTGTTCAGTTATACTGTACTTGCCAAAGGCAGTGGCTGTTTCATTGTCTTCTACCACAAATAAGGTTGTAGGAGATAAATCAGTAGTTCAGCCACTCAGCTGAACCAAATGATGTTTATGTCTGGGCAGAATCAGTGCACAAGCTCTGACTATTAAAACTGGGTTGTCCCATGTTAAGGTTGTCCATAACACTCCATGAACTGTTTGCTCTCTTAATTGCAGGGACTTATTTCAGGTGCTACAAAGCCTTTATTTTACTTGCCATATAAACCTTTGCAGTATTTGTCCAGAATTTGGTCGCTGACTATTTGAATTCAAGAAACTCTGAGTCCTCTGTGATCTCAATGATTAAAAAG
Source organism: Calyptomena viridis (assembly GCA_013390005.1). NCBI lineage: Eukaryota > Metazoa > Chordata > Aves > Passeriformes > Eurylaimidae > Calyptomena > Calyptomena viridis. The sequence goes on from WEIV01028711.1 coordinate 1,597,436, forward strand.
TGAGAGATGTGCCCAAGAAGATGCATTTTTACCTCTACGAGCTGATCAGTGTCCACACAGAAAGAAGCTGTCTGTAGAGAGCGACAAGGCAGTGTTAAAGGACTTACATGTTTGATAGGAAATGAAACTTGGAGCCAGAAGAACAGCTGGAATAAACAAGGCCTATACTTAGCAAATTGCAGGCTTAATGTTGCATGGCCATGGGGCAGGTGTCTTTGCTCATAAATTGCCTCTTTCAATTGATTCTGTTATTACATATGTACAAAGCAGGACTGTGTGATAGATCTTGATTTTTCCTTGTTGATGAAACCCTTTTGCTAATATTAAGAACTTCCAGCAAGACTTTTGCTGATTTTAAACAAAAGCTTCTAATGCCAGACTTTATGTAAGTGGACTAAGTAGTAAGCACTTATGCCATTCTGCTCTTACAGCACATTTCTTTTCTCATTTCCAGGTAATTTTGAAAAGGAGTATGATGATGTGACAGTCAAAATGATCTTTGCAATTGTCCAGATCATAGGATTCTTCAATTCTATTTGCAACCCTATTGTTTATGCTTTCATGAACGAGAACTTCAAGAAGAATTTTTTGTCTGCCATCTGCTTCTGCATTGTGAAAGAAAATGCATCACCAGGCAGGCAGCTTGGAAACTCAGGGATTACCATGAGGAGGCAGAAGCCAAGTGTTTCTCAAAGGGATCATGGCATGGACTTGGAGGAAGTCAAGAGGGAGGCATTCAGTGATGGCAACATCGAAGTCAAGTTCTGTGATCAGCCAGCTTCCAAAAGGAATTTGAAAAGGCACCTTGTCCTGTTCAGCTCTGAGCTCACTGTGCATTCTGCATTAGGAGGTGGACAGTAGCATCACGGGGGTTTTGAGAATGGAAATTGTTAACTTTCAATAAGCCATTTAAAATAGTTTTCTACTTTGCATGCCTCATGAAATAAGGGGGAAAATATTTTGTGGACTATTATAATGTTGGGATGATGGTTGAGAAATGTAATATTTATTTTATAAGGATGAGGAGTAAAACTTTGGTAAACAATATTACTGTATGATTTCTTGGGGAGTGTAAAAATAATTTTTTCCTAAACTAGTCTAGGGCTTGTTTGCCCTCTGCTTTAGGTAAACCAAACTGCTATTGCTTGCTCTGTTCATTCTGTGTCTGGACCATACACTGCTGAATGCCAGAAGACAGGAACTATGGAGAGAATGTGCACTTTCTTTGGACAACTTGAGAATCTGACATGGGTCTGACATTGTAGGATCAGCTCTCTGCAGCTCTGAGGACACAAGAGTTTCAGGAAAGATGCAGACTGAGATGCAATTCTATTTTAGAAGAAAAGAGGATATGGAAGAGCCAGACAGAATTTGACTCTGAAGAGATTAAATTAAAACATTGCATGCATTTTCAGATTTTGTTAACAGGAAGCATATTAGTAATTAACAACACATGCATAATTCATGTGTTGTTTTTACAAGTTAATTCTTGGGTACAGATTTAAATGCCAGTGCACTGCCCTGGAAACTGCACTGTTCTGCTGAGAAGTGAAGAAGCTGAGAAAGTGCTGCACAAGAGTGTGCAGATGCTGGAGGTGTGGTCTGTAAACTCTGCTGGGATATGTGGCTTATGTGTGGTGTTGCCATTTCCTGGAGGGATAGAGGGACCAGATCCGGAGCCTCTCGGGACTTCACAGAGGACTTTCAATTGAATATCACAATCTTTTGACCAGACACTTCTCTGAAGACATGCACAGATTCTTCTGTCTCTCCAAGGGGATTAACTGCTGTCAAAGATCAGGGCCTGTGTTCTGTTATTTTTAGGTTTCACGGTAAATTATGGGGTTGAAATCCATATTAATTTCAAACATTTCTGCCCTCAGTGGGCCAAACTGAAAAATTGTGAAAGCATGCTTAGAAATGTTAGACTTGAGGAAAAATGTGATCTGGAATGGTACTTTGGGATCTGGTTCCATAAATGAGATTTGAAATACAGGATTTGCCACTCCAGCTGAGGTTAGGTTGGATCCTTTAAGAGCCTTTGAAATGTCAGGGTCTCTTCTATCATCCCTTGCCTCTCCTGTGAGACCTTGCTGCTCCCTTGGCAGTCAATTTAAGATTCTTTTATGTTGTTGCTTTACACTTGATTGTAAATGACAACTTAGGATAAATTGTCCTTGTATAAATTGGAAGTCATCTGATCCTTCTCTAATGTTGACAAAATTCCATTGGATAAGGCACTGGTTTGTGACACACTCTTGACATATGTATTGTTTATATTGTATATAATACACTCCCATGCAATGGCAGGAGATTCCTGACTTGTCCTCACAGGCAGGAATTAAGAGCACTCCTAATTACGTAAGTAAATAATATTGGATAGTGTCATGTATTGGGTAAAATAAGAATTGTGGAGAGCTGTGTCCAGGTAAAACAACAGCTTTTGCCTGCAAATACAGCTGGGACTTCCTTTGAAGGTTTGTTATCAGTGTTTAATGGATTGATGGTAGAGAACTATGTGTTTGGAAAGAACCTGTGACTGAAAGCCAAGTTACGTTAAGCTTTTTATTTATTTGCACTGCTAATTTCAGTGACAGGTTTTAACAAATATTTAACAAAAACTTCCAAGTGTTTTATGGTTTTGTTTCCTCTGTTGTCTCTCAAAATGTGCCCATGAATAACTGTTGTAGTATTGTATTAATTTTTTTTTCATTAAAAGTCCTTTTTGGTTTGTTGGTGCTGTTTTGCACGAGGGAGGAGCATCTGCTGTGAACTTCACTCTGAGTTTCTCTTTGTTTTAAGATTCATGAAAGCTTATATGTGCTTCTTTAGTGATTAAATTCCAGTCCTGACACAGGTGCCAGCTGTTACTGTGATCCTGAGATGTGATCTAAAGGAATTTACAGAATAAGGTGAGAAAGGGGAAAAAAGAA
>WEIV01028713.1:14080-25281 GCA_013390005.1 Calyptomena viridis
ATTTGATGAAATTACTTAAAATCAAAATAATTTAATAATCTAATAATTATTTTTTCACCAGGATAATTTAGTGTAAAAATAGACCAAATTTAGGGTAAAAATACACCCAAATCCATCAGGATTTAAGGGCTCAGCTCCATCTCCTTCCTTAAAACAAATTAAACATTATCATTTTAACCCCACAAACTGCACCCTCCAATAATTTAATTATTTTAAATACTTATAATAACTTAAATAACCATTTTTATATATATAAAAATACATATCAGTTTAAAAATCCTCCTCAAAATACCTGATTTCCCTTAAAAAAATTCAAGTTAATTTTGTATTTAGCAACTCTCAGAATATTTGCATTAAGGCAAGAATTTATTTATAGTTTAATATATCTATAATTATCTCTATATTAATAAATGATGCAATTTATAGACAAATACTTGAGTCTGCTCAAGTTTTACACAAAGGTTTTCCCAAAGCAGAAAATTAAGTTATAAAAGTTATAATTCAATTCTAATCCACAATTTAGAATTAAAGTCAGTGTTTTAATTACGTGAATTAAGTTTAAATTATAGGAAAAAGGGCAAAAAATATTTCTAAATAATATAAAAAGGGAAAAAAATGTTTAAATTACATGAAAAATGGCAAAAAATATTTTTAAATTATATGAAAAGTGGCCCAAAAAAAGCTGTTTAAATTATATGAAAAATAGCAAAAAAAAATCAAATTTTATGAAAAATGGCAAAAAAATCTGTTTAAATTCTATGAAAAATGGCCAAAAAATCTGTTTAAATGATATAAATAATGGCAAAAAATATTTAAATTCCATGAAAAATGGCTAAAAAAATCTCTTTTAAATTATCTGAAATGTGGCAAAAAATACATATTTTTGAATTATAATTTACTGTAACATTTTTAATATTTAAACTCACCTTAAATCAGGTCTTTGCTACTTTTTATTCCCATTTATTCCAGAAGCTGCTTCTCCTCCTTTGGCTGTGGATCCCAAAGAAATGATTTTCCCCCCTTTTAAAGGTTTCAGTTGTTCCCATTAAAGCTTTTCATGGCAAAGAACAAAAAAAAAGGGATTTATCCTGAGCAACACCTGGATGTGACAGTTCTGGAATTCCTGGTTGTTCCACAAGGATCTCAAAGTGGCTCAGAAATGTATTTTTAATCAATTTAAAATGTAATCTTTCTTAAATATTAAATAATTAATTGAAATAGAAATTATTTTCTTCACTTGGTGTTAAAATACCAAGATTTTGCAGGCTGGACTTCTTTGAATATAATGATGGGATGATTATAATTATTAATCATGACATTAATTAATCATTAAATAATTATGTTTCATGGAAATATGTCTAATTATTTGGGGGAAATACATTTAATTATTTGGGGAAAATAGATTTAACTATTTACTGGAAATATATTTGATTATTTTATGGCAATATATTCAATTATTTCATGGACATATAATTAATTATTTGATGGAAATATATTTATTTCATAGAGAAATATAATGAATTATTTCATGGCAATATAGTCAATTATGTGATGGCAATACATTCAATTCTTTCATTAATATATAATTAATTATTTGATGGAAATATATNTCATAGAAATATCATTAATTATTTCATTGCAATATATTCAATTATTTCATGGCAATACATTCAATTATTTCATGGATATATAATTAATTATGTAGTGGAAGTATAAATTTCATGGCAATATATTCAATTATTTGATAGAAATACATTCAATTATTTCATGGACACCTTCACTGGGATTCTCCCAGTTAAACAAGAACTTCAGGAATGCTGGCACTGGATGGGACACAGGAAAAGGGGCTGAAATAGGAGGAATAAATCCTTTGTCATTGAACCATTCCCTGGAATATTTCTAGGGATTCTCTGAGTCTTTCTCTTCCCAGACTTCCAGCAGAGCAGGAAAACCTTTGGATGCTCCAGTAAAAACTCCCCCTGGAATTTTTACTCCTCTTCCCAACTCCAAGAGGATTTTCCATCCCCTGTGGTGGGACAGAAACCCAGGAAAATCACATGAAAGGGGGAAAACATGGAATATAAAAATCAGGGATTCAAATTCCAACTTCCAGAAGGCGCCAAATTTTCCTGCTTCCCAGATTTCCATCCCTCCCAACCCCTCAATCCAAGGGCTCAGGGCTTGGAGAGGCAGAGCACCAGCTCTTCCCGGGTGGATTTTACAGCAGCCAGAGGAAAATCAGGGAATGAATCCCTTTTTATGCAGCTTCCCGACTCCCTTTGAATAGCAGGGAATTCCTGGCTTCCAGTGCCACCAGTTTTCCTGGAATTTCCACCCCAGGAACCTGCTGGGCAGGATATGGAGGGACACCTTTCCCCAGTTTCCTGGTTCAGGACTGGAACATCAGCATTCCTTGGCAAGCTGCTCCTCCCGGGTTCCTTGGGAATTCCAGGAGCTGCTAAATGCTTCCTGAGGTTTTCCACGTCTCCTGGTAATTCCTGGTGGGAACAGCAGGCTGGAGAAAATGCTCCACAGAAATCCCTCCATTGCTCTGGGCCTTCTTTTTCTCCCTGTTCTCATTTTTCCTGGCATTCCCAAATTTTTTTGGCCTCCATCTGCCAAAAAGCAGCGTCAGGGGGACAGAAAATGTTATTAAATAATGGGATATTAAATAATGGGAAGCCCAAGGCACCGGCACCAAGGAATTTCAATACTAAAACCTTGGGAATGGATTTATATAAAATCCAAGAAACACCTTGGATTTATAAATTCCACACAATACAAATCCTGGTGTCCACTGCAATATTCCCTTTTTATTCCAGTGCTTCCAAGCAAGTTTAACTCCCTGCCCAAATCCGGGATGGATGTTCACTAAATGCTGGGAACAGAGAATTCCAGAGGCAGGAACAGGAGACAAGACCCTGGGAAGTGCAATGGATCCAGCTGGAAAAACCTTCTGCTGCCAAAGTGCTGCTCCAAGACATTTTTTTGTTGGGAAAAAGCCCTTGGACAGGGATGACATGGAGCACAATCCCAGCCATCCACACCAACAGGCTGCTGGGAATGGTTTGGGAATGTTTCCCTTGGGATCTTTTGTTTTCCTGCTGCTCCACTGGCCTCGAACTGGGAAGAAATGGGAAGGGTGAGAGTGGGATGGAATTCAGGGCTGTTGTTTGGAAGGTGGGATGATGTGCAGGGATCAGGGAATGCTGGAATGGTTTGGGTGGGATCTTAAAGCTCGTCCAGTTCCAAGGAAAACACCTTCCATCAGGTCCAGGTTCCTCATTCCCAAAGGATGTTATTCCCAAAGGATGTCCTGTGGGTCTTGTATTCCCAAAACTGCCTGACTTCAAATATTCCTGGAGTTTGGAAGTCCTCAGTCACCTCGTGGTGGTGAGAGAGGCTGGGAAAAACATTGGATAGAACAGCCTCCATTGGAAGTGAACTTTGGGAGCAACTGTGGAAAGGGAAATTCCGGGTCATGGGATAGTTTGGGTTGAAGGGGATCCCATTCCCAACCCCTTTCCATGGGCAGGGACCCCTTCCACTCTCCAACCTTGGACACTTCCAGGGATCCAGGGGCAGCCACAGCTTCTCTGGGAATTCCATTCCTGACCCTCCCCGCCCTCCCAGCCAGGAATTCCTTCCCAATATCCCATCTCTCCCTGCCCTCTGGCAGTGGGAAGCCATTCCCTGTGTCCTGTCCCTCCATCCCTTGTCCCAACCGAACACCCCCGAGAAAATCCCAGAATCATGGAATAAAAAGGCAAAGGCAGAAGAGAGTTTGGGCCCCAAAGGAACAAATAACTGGAGATTTTTCCCATCACCAGGGAAGGGAAATGAAGGTTTTTTTGGGAGAAGCTGCTGTTTCTGGATGAAAATCATGGATTTATTCCAGCATCAAACAATGGATCAGAGCAGGAAAACTGGTGGGTGAAGGAGGGGATGAGAAATCCTGGCTAAGGAAGGGAATCTCCAGGGAATCTCCCCTACAGAGACGCTTCCAGAGGGGCACAGGGATATCGGGAATGGTGTCAAAGGAGACACATCCTCAGTTCCCAACACCCGGGCAGGGGAACAAGCAGCCAGGTAAGGACATTCCCAAGTGGAAAATCCCACCCCTGTTCTCAGGGAATACACAAGGCTGTGCTGGATGGTGTCTCAGACCAGGGTAAATGGAAACTCTTCTTTTCCCAAAGCTCAGGATGGACTTGGAAAATCCGTGGGGTTGTGAATCATCCCAATGGATGTCACGGCCAGGGGGATGACTGAGCCATTCCCGAGTTCCTCATGGAATGTGCTGGCTTGGAAGGACCCCCCAGCAATCCCTATCCCTGAATTGTCCAAGCCCTCCTGGAAGACCATTCCCTGGGGATCCCGTTCAGTGCCCAAGCACCTTTTGGGAAGAGCCTTTCCCTGATATCCCGAACACCCCCTGGCACAGCTCCAGCCATTCCCTGGATCCTGTCCCTGCTCCCCAGCCCTTCCCAATTTCCCACCCCTTGGCACCTGCAGCTCCATGAAATCAAGCACCACACAAACTCCAGAGGGAGAAAGGGGCTCCCAGGGATTTTCCAGCCCATCCCATGATGTGAGGCTGCTCCAGCTCCCGTGTCCACCCAATTACTGATGGCACTAATTGAGTTCCAGCTTTCTCCAAAGCCTGGAGCCTTCCCTTGGAACTGGGAAGTGTGAGCAGGGAGGGACAACTGGTTGGGCTGGAAGGCAGGGAATTCCAGCTGTGGAAGTTCCCCTGGAGCAGCACTGGGAGCTGGAGCCCTCGGCACAGGCCTCCCTTTCCCAGGGAGGGACATGGATCCCATTCCAGCAGGAAGAGACCCCACCCTGCAAATGAAAACTGTTCCTTATCCCAGAATCCCAGAGTGCTTTGGAAAAGGACCTGAAAGCCCATCCAGGGACACCTCCCATTATCCCAGGCTGCTCCAAGCTGCCCTTGGACATTCCAGGGATGACAACCTGTGCCAGGGCATCCCCACCTTCCCAGGAAAGATTCCCAATATCCCACCTAAACCTTCCCTATTCCAGTGTGAATCCATCCCCCCTTGTCCTGGCATTCCCAGCCCTTATCCCAACTCTCCCTCCCTATCCCAGTCCTGCCTCCCTCCTGCAGCAGCCATGGGATATTGTGGAATTGCAGCTTCCCAAGGATGCAGGGCATGGAATACCCCAAGCTCCAAACCCACCTAAGAGGAAAAACCACAAGAGGATCAGGATTCCCAATTATTTCCAGATTTATTAATTACTCCCTCATTAAATGCCAGCCCACATCCCAGGGCTGTGTCCCAACAGCTCCTGCTCCAACTTTTCCTGGTTCCTCTTTGCTCCCAGTGCACAAGTGGAGCCAAAGTGTCCAGGAACCATTTAAATCCATTTGGGATCCATAAACACCTTTCCTATGGAATTTCCTGCCTTCCCATTGTCTAAACAAGTATCCACGTATTTTTACATATTTACATTTATCCACATATTTTTATTTTCCCTTTTATTCCTCCATGTCCTTAAAAAAATTGCAGTTACCACACACTTGGAGCCTGAAGTGTCCAAGGAGCACCAAATCCCTCGGGATGAGCAGGAATTCCAAGCTGTGCCTTGTCTGGGTGTTCCACTTACCTCAGATCCTCCACTTCTCCATCCCAGGTGATTCCAGCAACATTCCCACTTGGCTGTGCCCAAATCCCTTCTGAGAGCTGGATACAACAGGAATTGCACCTTTATGGAATCAGGAAAAAAAATCCTGGCTGTCCAACATTTCCCATTCAGCAGGAAAATGAAGTCAAGGGTTATTAAATTCTATTTATTAACTTCCTTTGGAGACTCAGGACCCAAGTGTTGGGAAAAACTTTGGGATGAGCTGAGCTCCTTGGGAAGCAGCTGGAACAGTGTTTTCCATTTTACAGCTATTTTTGTGCCCGTGGCTTTGAAAGATTATTTGAATTCATTAAAATAATCAGTTTTCCCCTCTTTTTTCCATAGTAAAGTTCAATCCTAGGAGTCCTTTTTTCCCTTTTTCCCTGGAATCCAGTGCAGCCAGGAGCTGGAATTGGCACTTGGAGGCTCAAAAAGGGGAGGTTTGATGACAAATGAGTGGCAGAAAATGGTATTTTGGGGTCAGTGTTGCACAAGGCTCCACTTCCCACCTGGAAAACCAGGAAAGTGTATTAACAGGAAGCAGAAAATTCCTTATCCTTTCTCTCCCTAAATTTTGCAAGAGCTCCTCACTCCATTTGGATCCAAAATGCTCCATTCAACATAATTGGAAATAAATATTAAAATACTGAATATTTAAATATATCAAAAAAAGGTGTGACCTAAAATTAAGGAATAAAAGTGTTACTTGAGAGGTTTCAATCCAGGCCTGGAATAAATCCCTGTGGAATGAGGTGGGAAAATACAAGGTGTTTATGTTGGAGGGTTGGATTTTTCCTTGAATTCAACAGGATTCCCTTGTTATCAGAAACTCAGGGAATGACAATTCCAAAGTTTCACCTCAACATTCCAGGATTTCCCAAATTTCCACTCGTGTCTGGCCTGGAGCTGGAAGTGGAATCCAGAGTCATTCCCACTTTTCTCCCTGGTATTCCAAGCTCTGGCCTCCAGGGATTTGTGGAGTTCCCAGGGCAGCTGCAGCTGGAATTACGAAGGGAACTATCCCAGGAATCCCATTCCTCTGGAAATCCCTGCCCAAGAACTGGCCCCACTTTCATCTCCACTTCCCCCTGGAAGCTCCTTCCCAAATTCCCTGGGGAGTCCCAAAGCCCTGGATTCCTTGTGCTCCAGGAAAACCTGCCAAGGGGAAAACCAAGGGATTCCCTTTTTTCCCTGGAAAAGAGAACTGGGCAAACATTCCTGAAAATCCAAACCTGCCATTTTCTTGTGCCTTTAAATTGTTGGAAAAACTGCCATAAAATCCAACAAAACCCCTCTGGATTTATCCCAGATTTGACAGGAATTCCCAAGTTTTCTGTTTAATTCATCTTCCAAATGTGTCTCTCCAGGAACAGCTCCTGCAAAAGCCCTTCAATAAACTGCAATTCCCACACTGGAATTCCGACACCATTCCCTGGATTTCCCAGTTTTCCACCTCAGTTACCAAACACACCTTTTCAAATCTTAAATTTCTCTGGAATCTCCTGAAACTTTTTGTCCCCAGAAGCCACATTTTGGTTTCCTGCCTCTGATTTTGGGGTTTATTCTGTCCCACCACAGCTCAGATTATCCCCCTTTTTTTTTTAGGAATTTTATCAGGAGTTTTACAAGGATCTCACTCACAGTTTTATGACCAAAACAACCCCAAAAACCTGATTTTCCAGCCTTTCCCACATCCAATATTTTGATTTCCACTCATTCCCTTCCAAGTTATGCTGGTTTTTTGCTCTTTCATGTTTTACACACATTTTTCCCCAAATTACCCAGAAGATTCATCCAGCAATTAAGCTGATCCTTAATTTTTTTTTGGCTTTCCTGAGCTTTCACCCAAATTTTCAGGTTGATCATGACCAGGACAAGCAACAGCAGGAAAAAAAGCCGAATATTCCCTTAAAAATAAATAATATTCAAACCTCAAACTACTGCTTTTAGCAAGAAATTTATAAAATATGTATTTAACAAAGAGGAAAAAAAGGGAAGTAACACCTTACACTCAACTCTGGGGGGGAAAAAACCCCTTTTGAGACTTCCCAGAATGAATTCCCTCTTTTTCTCCCAATTTTCTACCTTTCCACACGTTGAGGAAAAGGGATTTAAAGCATTTCTTGGCTGAGTTTCCCAGCTGAGCTTCCATTCCTTCCCTGCAATGCTACAAATCCCGTTTCCATTGGTGTCCCACTATTTCCCTCCCTTCCCAAAGCTCCTGTTTGTGTGTTTTCCACACAATTCCTGGATGTCACTGAGGGATCCTGGTCTGAACTCTCCTGACTGAGCATCTCCCAGCTCTGCTGGGGGTGGGAAGAGGGGGAATTCCAGCCGGGAATTTTCCCTTCCCAGGTGTGCACAAAAGCAGGGAATGAGGGGGATGTTCCCTCCAGGATGAAGGAATGTTTTGTGTGGATGCAGCAGATCCACAGAGGGGGATTAGAAAGCCTAAAAAACAAGCAGGAAATGTTCAGCATTCCAGGGATTTCCCAGAATCCAGGAGGATTCCAAACATGATCCAAAGAGGAGCTTCCATGTGGAACCAGGGCGGGAATCCTGTGGGAAATAAACAAGGGGAAAAATTCAAAGGATTCCTGTGGAAAATAAATAGGGAAAAAACAAGTAATTGCAGTTAAAAACAAGAAATAAAACCAGGTAATTCCTGTTAAAAACAAGTAGGAAATAAAAACAAATAATTCCCATTAAAACCAAATAGGAAAACCCCAAACAATTCCTGTTAAAAAGAAACAGGAAGAAAATCAACCAAACAATTCCTGTTAAAAACAAACAGGAAAAAACTAAGTTATTCNCCAAATAATTCCCGTTAAAACCAAATAGGAAAAACCCAAACAATTCCTGTTAAAAACAAACAGGAAGAAAATCAACCAAACAATTCCTGCTAAAAACAAACAGGAAAAAACTAAGTTATTCCTGTTAAAAAACAAGCAGGAAAAAAACAAATTAATTCCTGTTAAATACAAGCAGGAAAGAAAAATGACAAATAATTCCTGTAAAAAACAAATAGGAAAAAACCCAAACAATTCCTGTTAAAACCAAACAGAAAAGCCAAATAATTCCTGTGGAAAACAAGCAGGAAATAAAAAACAAATAATTCCTGTAAAAAACAAATAGGAAAAAAAACCCAGTAATTCCTGTTAAAAACAAGCAGGAAAAACCAAATAATTCCTGTTAAAAACAAGCAGGAAAAACCAAATAATTCCTGTTAAAAACAAGAAGGAAATAAAAACGACAAATAAACAATTCATGTTAAAACAAACAAAATAAACCCCAAAGGATTCCTGTCCAAAAACAAGCAGGAAATAAAAACCAGACACTTCTTGTTAAAAACAAGTAGGAAACAAAAATGACAAAAAAACAATGGCAGATAAAACACCAAATAAACAATTTCTGTTCAAAAAAAGGCCAGGAAATAAAAACTAACAATTCCTGTTAAAAACAAACAGGAAAATAAACCAAAACCAGGGGAATGATCCATAACAAAATATCACCTGATTGTCCCACTTGTAGTTACATTAATTAGTTTTTAAAGCCTACAAAGAGTGTTTTAATAATTTAATATTAAACCCACGTTTAGAACTTTGTTTTCATGTCAAGAACAAGAAACTGCTCTGAGAAATGAGTGACCCACATCCCAAACTCCAACAGCAACTCAGGGATTACTCACAATCTGGAATTCTTGGGACTTCAGCTTAAAAACCAGCTGGAAATGGACAATATTGGAGTTTTCCAGGGATGCCACAGAGCACTTCCCACCATGGAAAGCAGCTTTTCCTGCTCCTCTCCTTTAAGGATTCCCAAGGATGAGATTCCACACCCCCTGTGTCAGAACACAGGGAACAAAAGCAGACAACTTTAAGTGACATAATCACATTTTTAAAGCTGTTTTTTGACTTTTTTCTTTATATCCTAAAAGTTTTCTCAGCCCAGTGACCAGAATTGTAAGAAAAGCTGTGCTCTGCAAAACTTATTTAAAATTTATTTACAGTTTAAAAAGATACTCAGATGCTTCTGCAGAACATTCCCATTTATTTTTAGGCTCCCAAACTTCCCAAACCCTTGCAATACAAAAAACCAAGCACATGGAAGTGGCAGGGGGACAACAAACAGGTTTTAACACTTAATTTTGGCTTTGAACTTGGAATAATTCCCCCCAATAATTCACAGGGGGGCATTTTATACAACTTTAATTGGAAAACAATTTGTTTTCTTCTGAGAACACAAAGGCAAAAGCAGCTCTGTATTCTCAGACACTCCTGTGTCAGTAAATACAGTTTGTTTTTATGATAAAAGTTCTTTTCCAAAGGTTCCACAATAAATTCCACCCCAAACCCTCCTGAAGCCTCAGCCCAGGGACCCCCTTTGTCCACACCTGGAAAGGAGAATTTAAATCAGGGCTAAAATCCAATTCACCCTCATCCCTGAGTTCTAAAAACTCTGGGAAGTTTGGGACATTAACTACAGGCAGTAACTTCTCTTCTGGTGGCACAGAACAATAAGTATCTTGTCTGTGGCACTCAAAAAAACAGGATTTAATGGTTCCAACAGCTAAATAAGACTATAAATCACGATAAAAATGCAGAATTCTAGTGGTGCAGAAGTATAAATCAGAATTTTTACCTGCAGCTCGATCCAGCTTGAGCTTTTCCTGTCACAGAATTCCTCAGTTGTCACCCACATCCCTCCAGTTTATCCACAGCTGAAACTCCACCTCTGTCCTGAGCTGCAAAATATTTTGATGAGAGATTTTTCCAGGGATCCTCAGCTATTTGTTGATACCCAGTATCCAATCTTTCCAACGACTCCCGAGGATTTTTAGAGCCCTGTGTTTTTCAGCCACCTGAGGGGAAGGGGAACGAGTCCCCCCACATTCCAGGGACTGCACAAATGGACAAGCAGGAATGTCAGCGAGGGAATGAAACGTGTTTTACCTCCGTTCTGCTTCTCCTGATGGAAACGGTGCCCTGTGTTGGATGAAAGCAGCTGGAATTCCCGGGAGAGGAGCAGATGTGGGGCTTGGCCTCTGTCTCCAGCACTTGGCACAGCAGGAACCTCAGCCCTGCAACCCGGGACAAGGACACGGGATCATGGAATGGTTTGGCTGGGAAGGGACCTTAAAGCTCCTCCAGTCCCATGGGCAGGGACACATCCACTGGATCAGGTTATCCCAACCCGGCCTGGGACACTTCCAGGGATCCAGGGGCAGCTACAGCTCCTCTGGGAATTCCATTCCAGTCCCTCCTCACCCTCACAGCCAACAACTGCTTCCCAATATCCCACCTATCCCTGCCCTACTTCAGTCCGAACCCCTTCCCCCGTGCGCTGTCACTCCAGGCTGTTACAAAAACTCTCTTCCCATCTTTTATACCCCTTCCCTTCAGGAAGCGGCGGGATTCCCGTGTCCCGCTCCATCCGCACCTGGATAAAACACGAGGCCCCGCGCGGCTCCTGCTGCCCCTTCCCTGAGGGGCACAACCATTCCCGGCCATTCCCGGCGCGATCCCTCCAGCTCGTTCCCCGCGGCCCCTTCC
>WEIV01028718.1:1350-15627 GCA_013390005.1 Calyptomena viridis
TGATTAATTGAACAAACTACAGGAACTAGAAAAAGAAGAGGGAAACGTACTGTTCTAGTCTCTAACAGAGAAACTATAAAATGGTCCATCAATGTGCTACTGATGCTTTTTTTCCATTACAAAGTCTGTGATTTATACTTTCCTGGCTTACAAGTTAAAACATGGATTCCTGTCACCTTAAGACATCATCACCAGCAAACTCCACTTACAACTTACTATTTCTACAATTACACATGTGTAACTCATTACAGACAAGTTACAAACTGCGTGAACCGGTGTTGGCATAAATACAGAATTTGGTAATTTTGTGGATTCAGTGGCAAGAAGGTATTGCTACACTGAATTGACAAATGCTTCTTTCTGCTCTATACAAGAGTATTCTGTGGAATACCTACAATAAAAACTAAAAGACAGCACAATGAAGCAGATGGGACAGCCAAGATTACAATAATTACCTTCATATTAGGAACATGAACAACATCGCCATACTGGTCTTTTGTTTGTACTGTAATAACAGTTGGCCAACCACATCGAATGTCATCCTTATTCAAAATCAATGAAGTCTTTTGAGGGTCAGCATATGAATCTGGCTGAAGCCACCTACAGCAAAGAAAACCACCTATCATTAAAATCTCTTACAGCCTCCAGAAGAGAAATTCTTACTCTGTACAAACATGACTTTCAGCTAAGATAGGATGCAGGTCTGAATTCATACAAGTTTTTACGTAATGTATTAATGAAGGCAATACAGCCAAATAGTTTAACTAATATTTAAAATAACCATTACAGCTCTATAACTAGTTATATAGACAAGCAACAGTGCAGTTATACCTTGCAAGTCGTCCACCACTTGATCCTGGTACACAAGCAATGAAATCCTCCAGAAACGACTGCTCGTTGCTTTGCACCTGCAGTGGAAGACTTCCTTCGAGAGCTTCCAAAATGGTTGGTGAGTGAGACAGTGCCAAACCTTTGCCAAGAATGCCTGAGTGAGATTTGCACACCTGTTTTTTTGGCAGAGGTAGAGTGTGAAAAGATGGAGACATAAGCCAGCTTTTCAGTAACTTACATGCTGACACTTTCCCATAATGTGACACTGACATTGGTACAGCATTTTGGGCATTGAAAACCATTCAAGGAGGAGATGAATAAACTTGACTCTGATAAAAGTTTTAAAATGAGTCACAGCCCAGTTTATTAAACAACAATTTATACAAAAGAGATTAATGACCTTGCATTGGTGGAGAATTTCCTGAGGAAAGAATAAGGTAACATGTTAAAAATATCCTAAACTGCTGATTTGTGAGCAGAAGAATGCTGTTCTGAAAATGTGACTAATCAGTGTGTTTCAAAAGAAAATAAAAGGTTAAAAATACAGCTTATAGAAAGGCAGATCTGTTACTGCATGCACACTCCTAGCTCACTCCAAGCTAATTTTTAATTAGAATATGGTGGGTCCAAGAATTGATGAAAAAATTTTTCTTCCAAGGAACATCTGATTCCTTCCAAGGAACATAATTCTATGATTAAACAGTCAATTTCTGTTTACTATTCTGTCATTTAAAGCCTATGCAATGGTATCAGACTAGCACTGATATGTTTTTCTACCAAGTAGCATGATAACTGAATTTCAGAACAGTTGCTGTGAAAATAATGAGGAAGGACAGACAACACGAAAACTCCTTTTTTCACAGTTCATCATCTCCTAGGGGTTATACATAGGGAGCTACTGATCTGCGTTAGCTACAATCACAACCAACAAAATGCCACCAACTCACCAGAAAAACTGCAATCACATTATCTAGGACTTGACTGAAGTTATCACTCAGCTGAAAAATTTACTTTATTTCTCTAATTACAAGGACATGCGCAGGATTCATTTTGGTAACATTTAAAATTTGCTAAATAGTGCAACTTCAGCCAAACACTTAAGATATTCTGAAATACTTGGTCATCTAACTTTCCACGATATTTTATGCATTTTTTCCCTAAGCAGATTTATTATAAGATTTAATGTTAGTATCTAACTTCTGTAAGACTTTCTTAAACTGTTTCATGATAATCTGAATTCCACTTTATTTTAAAAACCTTATAAATGATTTTCTTCTGCAGCAGTCAAAAAGTTTTAGTGCAATTATGTGATGAAGTATGTAGCAATGGATAAAAAGCCACAGTCTACCTGTAACGCAGCCTCCTCAAGTATCTCAAGATCCTCTTCAAATTCATTACCTGCTATAAAAATATAACAGCAATATTGACAGTTATGTACATATTGTTGCATATAAATTACATTCTGTTTTGTGAAGCTTTATATCACAAAATTTAAAGTTCTTATCGTAATGATGTGTCACATTGTTTAACCAGCAGCTGAAATATTAATATTTTCAAGTAACATAGTAAACGTGCAGTATTGTGTAGTTCAGTGCACATACAAATGAACAACATACATTACGTAGAACAAAAATTTGGTCCTTATCTTCTTATCTTCAAGACAATATGTATGGCAAATCTTTGGATGTGACTAGATACTTTCAGATAAAGATTTTGGGAGGTCAAGATGGTTTCTGGGAAGCTTAGGAGTAGCTGCTCCCTTTTAGGAGCTTACCCTAGTAAAATAATTTGAAAACCTGATAAACTTCACACAATTTTGTAAATTATGCTTCCTCCTATAACATAAAACCCAAATACATGCTATTACGCCATATTTCTTTCTCACAAATACAACTCAAAAGTCTGATTCCTGGGTGACCAGAATTGCCAAACACAGCCTTTTAAAAGAAGAGTAAAAGAGATAAGGTTGCCATATTTCTACTCTCTCTCAAAAAAAAAGTCAGGCAATTCTACTAGACGGAAGAGAGAAGAGAGAAAGAGAAGAAGCAAGAATCAAGTTCCAAGGCATTTTTAAAGTTCAAAGAAATAAAGATGTATGAAATAACTTGTACCAAATTTGAAACAATTAAGGAAGTAATAATTTTAAATACACCAATCAATTCTACACTGCTGTTTAAGTTAGATCTTGATTTATAGACCAGATTTCTCTCTTGGGAAGAAGAAGTATCTAAATTTATGTCTTGGAGAACTGGCAAGGAGGCTGAGTGACCTTTTGAACATGGTGTTTGGGTGCACTCTCAAAGACAGTTTTCCTAATGTATGAAGGAAGCACTGTCTGGTCCATCTTCTTTTGGAACAAAAAAGGCTAAACCTTCTTGACATTATTCAAAACACATTTTTCCTAATGGTTCTAAAGGAATACCTAAAGAAGTATTTGATTGCTTGCATACTGAATATACCCACTACAACAACTACTAAAAAGTAAGGTACCTCTTTGCAAAGGACAACCTCTCTAAAGTCAGTACACTGAGATAAATCATGCAAATAAAGCTGAAGACAGAAGGATCCTACAGTAAAAAACACTAACTCTGATTTAATATCAGTTCAATTATCTTATTTTCCTTGACACGAGGTTCATGAAGTTTCTGTCTTCATTAAAATTGCCAGGTTTTATGAGCACTTAATTGGATCCAGAGGTCTAAATATCTGGGAAACAAAGCAGGATTTGTCTCACCTGGTTTCAGGCAGTAAAGAATGAGACAATGAGCTCTGACTTAGGTATTACAAAACAACTTTACGGTAAATGAAGGACAACCAGGTGCCTCCTTTGGGTGGTAAATTTAATTTTTCTTCATTATCTTAGGACAACATGAACCATCCTCTGAAGATGTCTTAACTAAAAGAATGTTAGAGCTACTACTGGCCTAGCTACTTAGCTAAGTTCCAAATGCCAAAGTTGAGCAATCAAAGTTAGATTGCTAATTATTTTGTGGAGTCATCCTTTTTCTTAGTTTACTTTCTTTAGCCTGTATACATCCACACACAGAAAGAGGTAAAATGGCAGAATTTTTAAAATAAACTATGGAAAGTCTGCTAAAAAGAGTCTTCCTGCGTGTATGCATTACAAGAAAGTCTTCCATGTGATTATTGATTATTTGATTCTATATAGGTTTTTGTTAAAGGATGCTATTTCAGAACTAAGATGACAAGGCTCTGCAGATAAGGAATGGCAGTAATACAGTATATTTAAGAACCATTTCACTTGCAGCAAAATGTATTAGATATATAACCTAGAATTCAGAAAAACAGTCTGATACTAAGCAACTAAATGTTGCTCTAGAAAACCACAGCTTTACCTCTTTTTCTGCCACAGTACTTTTCTGAGACATCAAGCAAAACGCTTAAGGCAAAATTACAGACAACTGAAAATCCACTGTAAAAGGATGCATAGTAGCTTCCATTTGCAAAATATTACCACTGTTGCCTGTAATTCATCAGCTTTGTTTATTCACAGGGTCCGGTGGTTTGTTTTTCTTTCAGAGAAACAATACATATGTATGTCATTAGCACTGTAATATTACCAGCAACGTTAACAAACTTAAGTTAAAATCTGAGTTCATTTTAGGTAAATGGTCAGATAAATCAATTGCAATTTTATCAATAATCAGGAAAGTCCTTACAGGCAATGTACCTATCCCTTCCCTCCTGCAGATCATATACAACCATTTTTATAGGTGGCCGAGACTGCACAGTTAACTTAACTGCATGTTTTATTACAAATTTCCATGTGAAAGCATAATGTCAATCTATATGCCAGCCTACTTTACCATTTCTTGTTTTAGGCATTCAAACTTGGAACAAAACAGAAAAAACTCCCTAGAGAGAAGTAAAAAGTAGTAAAAAACACAGAAAATGAAGGATTTCAATTTCAGCTTTTTTTGTCATTGTTGTTGCACAGAACAGCAGAATAAATGGGTGCTGGGGAAGTCAACAAAACCAGTTAGTTTGGAGGGTAAGAGACTAGGGCACTATTTCAATTTCAATAGAATTGCCTGTACTTCTGAAAATGAACTACAGATCTACTAGTGCAACTGAAGTGCCTACTGAAAGCAAGGAATCTGTACATTCAAATGTGCAAGCAAAATGCTGGGTTAAAAAATTCAAATTAGGTATAGTGGTTATAACTGCACACCGACCAATGCTCTCCTGCTCGTTAATATATACCACCAGTCTCATTAACTATCCGAGTTCTTGTATCTGAGTTCTTGTTTGCACTCCTAAATTAAAATGCTCAAAAATACATCCTATTGTATATTGTGAGCGTGTTTTTCCTATATACTGATGCTATTTAGGAGAAATTGTATTACACAGATTATGGCTGCATCATTAGAAGTTCTAATTCAATTTCCATATGCATTAATTTTTATAAACTCTTACTTTTCCTTACATTTTAAAATGCATGTGGGTTACTACAAACCTTTGTTTGCTGCATCTACTGTAAAAGTATGTAATTTCCATTGTAATTGTAAAAAAAGCTATAGCAGAAATATTTTTAGTTATAAGGTCTATGGATGCAATGGTCACTTTCAATTTTAAACCCATAATTTTAAATTTTGCAAGTCAATGCTGCAGGTATTTTTTCATTCAGAAAGGTGTGGAGTGCAGGGAGAAAAGACAGTGAAACAGAAATACAAAGATGATACCTGCACATTTGTGAAGTACCATGAGGAAACTGAGACAGTTCATACACTGATAACACTACCTGTGAATGAGGTGAGTTCATTCAGATTTAAATGACCAAGTTTCCCTTCTCCCCATATGCACATGAAGTGAAAAGTGTCAGCAGAAAACACCCTCACTTTATTATCTTGTTTGGTTAATTTAGTTTTAAGAATCAATTTTGTATTATCTGTAACTGAAAGCAACAATAAGATTTAAATGTATAAATTCAGAAAACATGGACATGGACAGTGATGAAATAATAAAGTATGTTCTCTGAGTAGGACTTACCAATAGGAAGAGCTAGGTCTTTCTTCATCAAAGCTGCTGCACATGATCCCCCTAAATTTGCCAGTTCTTTCTCCAGCTGAATAATACCCTTCAAATTAAAACAATTTTAAAAACAAAATTAATGTCTCAGAAAATAGGACAATGAATACGTTTCCCTGACAATGCTTTCTCTTAAGAAACAGAGTAACATCTGTAACAAAAAATGTTAAAACCTTTATAAAATTAATCTAAAAATATTTTGCTAACATTATTTAGTCAGAACTGGAAATACAAGTATTTTTACCCCCAAAATATAGCATTATAGGTGAGATTTATTAGATGCAGCAATTGTAGCCATCTCACTTTTTCCTTACCTCATCAGATCCTGGACTAAATTCATATCCAATTGCGTAACACTTGAAACCATAAAAACAAGCTTTTTCATCTTTCACATAGTCTGATGCAGTCTCCAGAGAAAAAAGAGCTTCATTTCCTTAAAAAAAGTAAAAGGATAAATTAAATTAATAAATAATATATTCCTCCTCCTTTTGCATGTTTCTTCTACATGCGTATATATAAAATCCAGGCTTTATACATAACATATAAATTAAAACCATAGGAAAAAAAGCAGAGTAACACTTGTAGCAAGAAACCTACACAAGAAACCTGCTATAAATATAATCAGATTGCCAGCTTGGATAAAGACACTTCAACTTTGATTTTTCTGCAAAATTATCTTGGCAAACAAACTCTCTTTGATTATTTTAGTTACTAACATTACTAGTAATTATTGCAGTATCTATTTATTACCTGGCAATACTAATACCATGGTAGGCCATCCTGAAGATCCAGAGAATTTTTTCAGTTCTATCCATGAATTAAGGTTTTCATGAACAGAAGCATGCTTTGGTCCAAATCCCAGGCTCTGTGCAATTCTGACAGGAATTAGTAAACGAAGAACATCCTCTGACTGAGCAGTGCCACACTGAGTGTCAAACTCTATTGTTATCCATCTGACACATTCAGGAAAAGTCACCTAAAACAAAGTAACAGTTTAATTATTTTCAAGTTTTGTGGGTTGTTGGGGTTTTTTTTTACGTTATTGAATTTCCATTTGGTTTTAACTCTTCAGACTACAAAAGTGATTTAATGATATAATTCTATACAACTGTTTTGACATGCTTCAAAACAACATTAACCTAATCTATTCTTTGAATTTCATATACACCTGGACTTCATACCTGAAATGCTTTACACCTTACTCAATTAAAATCCTGTATTATAACTCAATATTTTGATTAAGTATTTTCACTGACAGCACTTGTGATTGTTTTTAAGTACTCTGCACAGGTTCATTAAACAAAATAACCACAGACTACTATGAACATTCAACTCTCATATACATTTTACAACTCAAACTTCAACGTACTAAATACTGGGTTTGTGCAATCCTAGAAATGTGCAGAGCAGCTGAATCACATTTGTGAATATGGCCTGCAGTACAATAGCATATAGTAGAGAAAGACAGGGTAACTGTGGTGGTGTGCACCTGCGGTTTATTATGTTTGTCAAGTTGTTTCTGTACAGTTCTGTAACCCCTTGTTTATCCCTAAATGGACTGCTTGGTCTTACCCCTTTTTCTTCCCATACAATTGTACATTCCTGTTCTGTATCCTTCTCCTGATTATCCTAAACCCTTCCCCTGGTTCAAAGCTATTCCATCCCCAAACCATATTTGTATCCTGACTCTGCCTATCCTTCCAGAACTTTCCATATCAGTCCTGCTTACTCAACAGCTAATAGGTTTGAGTTGCAGGCCACTGGCTTCTCTATGATGTAACCCTTTCCTAAACCCTCCTTATCTTAAAGTCCATAGGTCCTTTCTCACTCTCCTCCCCTAATTTTGTCCCCATATTTAAACCCCTGCACAAAGCTACCAAATGCTCTCTGTGGTTGGCTTTTCCAGGGGTCAGTTTCCCCAATAAACTGTTTTCCTGTTTTCTAACCACAAAGAGTCGCTCTTAATCCCTTGCCCTCCAATGGCTGCTCCCAGAACACCAAAGGCAAAGAGGTTGAGGAGAAGGCACTCTTCCTCTGAGCCTTAGCTGCCTCTGGACTGGTCATCTCCTGGTGAGAGACCTTGAGTTCTAGGGTGGCCCACTCCTGCCCGGTGCCCCTCAGCCAGACAGCTGGAGCTAGTCAGGGCTGAGGAGGAGTTTTGGGTCCATCTCTGAGGCAGGCACAGCAGCAGGTAACCACTAAACCCAAGGTTTCAGATGAGCTCCATAAACTTTTAGACAATAATAAGCACTACAGCATCAGTACATGGTAAGTACACTTTCTGCAGTGGATGTCTTGCTGTCTTCATAGGACAAGCAAGTGGAATAGTAACTAACAAACTCTTCAAGATCTTGATTACAGGTTTGCTACCTCTGGATTTAGAGTTGTGGTATCAACATGACTGCAGAACTCATTATTTCTACAGCTGAAACAAAGGATGTATCTCTCAGACATGTAATCTATACCCGAGCACTTTACTCAACTAGAAAAAACCACCCCTTCTTTATTGATGTTTATTAATATTAATTCAACTAGAACTGACATTAGGTATTTTTACAAAACACTGTTTTAGCATTACATAAGAAAGTCTGATATACAATCATATAATGTATACGTAAAGACTTTGACCTTCTACAACTTGTACAGTTAGAGCAAAAAAAAACTGCACCACAGTAGGAAAATCTAAAACTAAGCAAATTTAGGCAACTTAAAGTAGATACCTGAATTACGGGGTTAAAACCTCACTAGTTTCCACTATACTTAATGGAAAAAGATTTGTCCAGAAAGAAGTAAAGCAATAATACAGGAAACTGTCTCTTATATTAGAGAATATTAATTATCATTCATGGCAACAATTTTTCAGATAGTAACTGTTGACTCAAGAAAATCCATGTATCAAACTTTTAAGAAACTGCCTATGAACTTAGAAATCATGCTCACCTTATAGTGTGTAACAGAGGCAGGTTTATAAGGGTGCTCACTTTCTACAACAGCGTAGTGATTGGAGGTAGTACAAGCTGAAAGCCCTTGCTCTGGCTGGTTTCCAGTGGTGCTGTCTGTAGACTGATTTGGATTAAAAGCTGGAGGAGCGTATTTCTGATTCAGAACTGCCACAGAAGGAAGTAGCTGTTGTACTAGGCCAAAGACCTCAACAGCAACCTGTAACATAGACCACATGCAATAATGTATTGTAACTTGGTAAAAAAAACACTGAAACCTCCATTGTTCTACAAGTTATTCAGATATTCTCAAATATTGCTAACTACAATTCAGTCACTTTTCAATTCTGCATCTACACAACCCTGACATCACTACATTAAACTCAAACACTCATGGAGACTTGTCAAAGCTGTAGAGAATCTCTATACAGCTGAGAGATACTTTCACATAAAATGGCTTCTACTAAAAACCCTGAACATTTACAACCAATAAGCATGAGTTGACAGAAAGTGAATACCATATTAAAGTCACAAAAGTTACCTTTTGTAACAACACTTTTTTTTTTTCCAAATATTCAACATATTTTGATGCACATAATGTAATGCATCACATTGTTCCCTGCAATCTTTATGACATTTTCAAAGGAGAGGAACACCTCTAAAGCAACACACTTGCCACTGGAAAATAAGGTTCTTTTATTTACAGCTGACATCTTCCCATCTCTAAATTTGACAGAAACAATCTTATTTAATGAGCAAATTCTTTTGTTCTTTACTGTAAAAATAGAATTTAAATAACAAAAAAACCCAATTTTATCCTATCTATGTTCATCAATGAGTTGTAAATTACATCCTTCTAACGCCTTGTCTTTTCCTATGTTAAAGCCTGTCATATTTTCTCTTCTCTTGTTTCCTAGGGCTTTTTTTTTGTAATGTTTTCAATTCAAATTAAAAAAGTCATCACGTTTTTAAAATTCTTGACTCTTGGAAAATTTATAGTAAATCATGTGGTCAAATATAAACCAATAATTCATAAAATTGTAAGACATCAAGATGTTTGGATTTTCAGAGTAAACCTTTTCACTTCATAACATTCACACATTTCTTCAGCAATTTCTGTTGAGGGAATACCTTGGGAATAGCTGCTGCTACTGGTCCTATGTAGGCTATTATGAGGGGAAGCAGCATCGAAAACAGACTGGAAGAGCTGAGTAATTCTGGAATGTCTTCAGCTAAATAAAGATAATTACAACAGAGGTATTATTATAAACG
This sequence comes from Calyptomena viridis, assembly GCA_013390005.1. Classification (NCBI taxonomy): domain Eukaryota; kingdom Metazoa; phylum Chordata; class Aves; order Passeriformes; family Eurylaimidae; genus Calyptomena; species Calyptomena viridis. Next base: position 11,442 of record WEIV01028718.1, read on the forward strand.
TGCCATCATTCAAAACACATCTCTTTTGAGTTAAACTTCTATTTTCCAGACTATTTTTACTTCAAATTGTTTTCATTACCTAGGCATTGTCAAATTCTGAATCTGCCAAGTTCATCTGAGACAAACATGCACTATATACAGTTCTCTGTTCAAAGATTTCCTCCTTTTAGAGCATTATTTTACTGCATTCTTTGCTGTTTTGTGAAGCTGTGTTCATATTTTCTAAGGTATAAAAGTTAGCACAACAATGTTCTCCCAAGCCCTGGAAAACAATTTCTGTAGCACTATGTAATACTCTGGACATTTTGACTGCAATGCCTAATGTGTACATTTCTCAAGAATGGATGTTGAAGTGCTTATAAATTCACTAGTCCTGCTGACTACCACCACTGTGCAAAACATGCATAAAATCTGGGACTAACCCATCATAGAATAACTTTTGGAAAAAAAAGAATCTTACCAGCTTTAATACAATACTTGCTAAATTGATAAGCAAATTTATACAAGGTATCTGCCCGTGATCTCTCAAGTGTAACTCAATGACATAAAAGTTACTCACAGTTTGGTATCTATAGGAATGAAAGGTTAGAAAAATATTCTGTGTAAAGCAAAAGAGAAACATCAAACCTCTTGTATTCAGTGATATTCTACTATTATGGGTCGCTAGCAAAAAGAATGTTTTGAAAAGTAAAGTAAATTTTCTCAAGTCTTACCATCTACAGCAAGAGCCCTGTGTAACAAGTCTTTGGCTGCTCGTACAACAGCACTCACAACAGAAAGAGCCCTGCTACAGTTTTTGTCTTCTTCATTTGCTTTGTTCAACAGCTGTGATTGCAGATCTCCATCATACTCACTCCTAGAGTGGATTAAGTTAAAGTAAGTTCACAAAATACTAAATTACATTAAAAAAAAAACTGACTGATTTTTGGCATAGAACAAACAAAACAATTTATGATAAAGTAATAAAGGAAACAATCAAAGAAACCATGAAGGATATTTTGGAGGCAATGTCTCAGCCTTTCATAACAAATTTACTTTTATTTGGCAAAAAAGTATAAAAACATTCTTCTGTAATGTTTCTTTTGACTAGATGCCTTTCAAACCACAGAAATGTATTAATTGCTACGCTTCAAGGCCAACCACCTATCTTGATAAAAACAGAGCAATGTTAAATGCATCACACAAACAACTAAAACTTTTTCAATGGATATTTCTGCATTATTTTAACAGGGAAAAAGATTCTTCCTTACTATTCCAAAGATTAATTTTGGTTTTGAAATACAATCTTGAGATTACCCTTAAGAAATAGTTTTTTCTTTTAAATCCACTCTGTATGTCAAGTTAGGCTCTCCTAAAGAACATCATGCACAAAACCATTTCAATACGGTATATAAAAATGTGGTTTGATTTGCTTTTTCAAAGGAGGCAATTGAAAATTATAAACTAATTCAAGCCCTTAATATGATAGTGATTAAGCCTTGGCATAGAGAAACAAAATCACTTAGTCAGCATGTAAAACAAAATTTCCCATTTTCTTTTGGATATCTTGTGCTTAAAAGATCTGGTCTTTAAACACGTCATTCCAGAACATTAATAATTCAGGACTCACACATCGGAATGCTCAAAGATTTTACTTTGAGCAGTTCAGTGAACAAGGAAACCTGTCCTTTTCTGTGACTCAAATTAATAATTCTTAAAAAACCCACTATTTTGTTTTGTCAATGTGCCCTAGAATTTTAGTTTTGCTGTCAGCCTCAAGCCTTTCATTCAAATTTTTTCGTGAATGACAGCAGGTGCAATTCAACTGAGCACTTTTCAAAATCAAATCCCTCCAAAATTTTCCTACCCCTACCAGAAGTGTCCTAACACACTTCTTTCAGTATGGCCTTTCTTTGCAGAAGCAACAATTCTATTTGTATTTGAGAGCAACCTTCAAACAAAATCAGGTGTGACTCTTACAAGCTCTGTTCTGTAACAGTTTTCCTCTGCTGTAGGCAAATCAAAACCTCAAGTTGCTATATATCAAATTGAGAATTCTCCAACTAAGACCATAACTAGAGCTGTGAATCAGATAACACTGTCTGTTGTCCGTGCAGACTTCAAAAGACAGAGTGATTACAGGTATAGCTGCAAATTTTTCCAACATAATTTATTCTGTAACAGTTCTGAGTTGTGCTACTACAGTCTTTCAAAAGCTTCTTAGAATTTTATCAGTCGAAACCAAAAAACCTGAGACTGTTCTGATACGAAGACAAAACTTGGCTGTGGTTTTGTTCCATACATTAGTTATTATGACTTTAGAATGCCTTGAAGTTTCCATTACTGAAATTATGTCCTTTGCTTTTCTAAAATCAAAGAAATTATTATTTCTCTTATATTTCCTCTTTTCCTTGTACAAAAGCAAACAATCTAGAAGTAAAAATAAGTTCTCCTTGTCTTCTTTCCTCCTTCTTACATAATGATATTTCCTAATTATGACACTTCACAATAAATTCCTCTCAATGCTGGAGGAATTCCCTAAACACAGATGTCCAAGATTCCAGGAGACTCCAACAGTGAAAGTATCATGATATGCACCACTGCAATTCCATTTTTCAATAAGCAGTTATTGTTTTTACTGACAAACTGGATTTTTGTACATCTCCCTCCCAATATGTTGAACAATTCTCCCATAGACACGCTGGCTGTTGATTTGTTTCACTTTCTTTGTAAATCATTACTTCATTAGAGGGAGATCTGTTCAGTTTTTAGTTCTTAAAGAGTTGTGGTATAACAGCACTATGATGTTTCATTCACTTTTCTTAGAAATGGATGAAGACAACACACAAACCTGTAATAAAGAATCTGTGGAATTTGTCCTCGTGTTTGGTTAGTGCCATTACTGCTCAGACTACATGTACTAAATGTAAACGTTACACCATCCGGACACTGAACTGTGGTCATTCCACCATCTCCATTGGCAGTCCGGCTTCCATAATTCCTCAAACGAACTGCGTATTTCACATTTTCCTTAAAAATGAGAGCCAAAAATAGTATGCAGTAGAAAACAAGTATCTATGGCAAGTATCTGAAAAGTCTTTCAAAGCACTACACAAATTAAATTAGCCAAAGAAGATCTAGCATTTAATAAAAATCAAAGATGTTCCATGTTTCCAAACTAAGTACCATAACTTAAATTACTACTAATTACTTTAACCAGGTACCCAAGAAAATAAGCTACCAAGTTGCACAAAAAAGTCGCACATCCAATAATATTCTAAAATTACTAGCAACTACAATCTATCTTACACTGTTATAAAAATTGGGATTTATTTTCTTTTAGCTGACAGGATCTGAACTTTTCAGTTACAGGTTGAAACTGATACTTTATAAAGCACACATGTCAAGATCAACTTGTGAATACGTACACAAAACCCCAAACAATTTACACTAAACGTTCCCTTTTTGTTATTTAAAGAAGTTGCATCAAACCTACAAATGTGGGCTTATTTTATTTACCTTCAGTGGCACGACTTTGTCAAGTCTGATTTCAGCTATGTCACTAGGAGAATCATCTGTGGTGTAAGTTCCTTTAACCAATTCTAAAGATGTCCATCTATGAGAATGAGTTGCATCTCCAGTATGATCACTCTGGATCAAAAAAACCAAGTCATTTTAATACATTTATAATGTAAATACATGACACATTCACAAAATTGTGGAAGCTGTGTTTTCTAGCGTGAATTTTTACACACAGCACTACAAAGAAAACAGAGAAGACTCTGAACAGGTTTTTCAACAGTCAAGCCTTTCTTCTAAGGAGGAGAGGTTAATCTCCCATAGTGATCTATGCCTGGCCTTTGGAAGACATCTGTTAGAGTGAACAACTGGCTTTAAAAGAACAGAGATTTTTTTCTTCATTACAAGAAACATCTGTAGTGTGACCATGCCAGCAGGCTATTATCCTTTTCTTCAATTTTCAGTTTTAACTTGNAAAGTCAATTCATTAACCACAGAAGATGCCACTATTGAATGTTTTAGTCAATACTAATTAAAAAGAAAAAATATATTTCTGGTAATTAGAAATTAAATAGGAATAATTATGAATCCAACTAATTTTTTAAGTATTTAAATATATATTTTATAGGATGAATGAGCACAAAATACAGATTAACTGTGCTAAAAGAAGAGTTATGTATTTCTGCCT
>WEIV01028722.1:13387-26078 GCA_013390005.1 Calyptomena viridis
AATAGGGGCTCTGTTGTCGCCTGGGCTGATGGGTGGTTATGATAATGCTGTGATGCCTCAATTTCCCCACCTGAGGAATGGGAAACCCCTTTGTTGTAGTGAGAATGCAAAAAATTATGTAATGGGTGGGGATCTTTAAAAGAGGGAAACATGATTATTATTTTCAGGACCTGTAATACACCCAAACACTAAATGCTAATGTTGACAAAAGAGATTTCTGCTGCTATGAAACAAAGGCTGTTTGCACAATAGTTTAGAAGCAGGAAACCTCCCTGAGGTGATGCTGATAAAACGTGTGCATAAGTAGCATGTTAGTTTAGCTTCTGGTCTGTGGCAGACCTTAGTCCCCTCACAAAAAAAAAAAGAAAAAGAAAAGAGAAGGCTGCTTTGAAAAAAATTTGTCTAAATGTTATTATATGTTTCTGTGTGGTGGCTGGGGAATGGCAGGAGAAAAGAAAGGCAAAGGCCTTGTCAGATTTAAACAGGCCACTTTCTAATCTGGGAAAGGCAATTTGATTCCTGCATTTTGAATTAGTGCCATGCTACTTGAATCAGCAGATAGCATGGTTTGCTGCAGAGACAGGCAGCACAAAATCAGGAATCTATAGATTGAGCTGCTTTTCCATATTACATTCTATGTCATTTCATAGTGTGGCAAAACACTGCTAGAGCTACAGCTTTGAAATTAAGTGATTATTTTACATACATCTGCATTACAGCATCTGTATATCATTACATGACTGATATTCTCTATTCTGATGGCTAGAATTTATATTAAAATATTTTAGAGCCAAGTTGTTGTTAGTATATTAGAGGTCTGGAGGTAAAAATTATTGTTGTGCATGTTTCCCTTAAAATCTGATAAATATAATCAGTTTATCTTTGAGACAACAATTTTTTTTGGTTTCTATTGAAATATATGGATAATGGAACAGTACTTCACCTGTGATTTGATGTTTTCTCTCATGGTGGCTGCCTTAGCTGAGTTCCACACTGTTCTTCATAAGCCAGTGGGGCTTAGAAGGAACATGGAAAAGTAGCCTCAACTGCTAAGCAGCTCTAAGAGCCAAAATCTGCTGTCAAGCTAAAGACAAACAATTCTGGGGTGATGAAGTTCCAGTTCCTGTGGTCCAGAAGGGATTGCCTGCATGGAACGGAGGAGGAACTGCCACCTGAGCTCAGTGTGGAACTACAGGGCCTGGAAAACAGGGTAACAGTGATAGGTGGCGGGTTTTGAGAGGCTGGTTCTGTGCAGCTGCTTCAAGAGAAATTCAGGACACCAATTGTGTCTCTCAGAGTTCCAGTTTTCTTTATTAGGATCAAGTATTGGAGGAAGAAGAGGAAGTAGAATGTAGAGTGGAAGTAGTTCTGGGGATAAAATATGGAATGGGGAAGACAAAGTCACCAATGATCAACACTACAATTTTGTCTTGATACCTCTGTCTGCTCAGTGTCTGGTTCTTCAGGACTGTGAACTTCCCTGTGGAGATACTGAGGGTTCTTAGGTCTCACTGGGGGTATTAAAGTCTGTCCCAGAAAGCTGTTTGCTTCATTCCTAGATCAGGGACTCCAGACACTGAGGTATTAAAAAATGTCTCCTCTTAATATCGACATCATCTTATTACAAATCATCAATAAATTCCCCTGGTATTCTTACCTAGAGAAGCTCTTCAGAATTTTCATGTATACTAAGCCACCTCTTTTTTTCTCCAGGAACAATCTAGTATATACCTCCCAGTATTTGACTTATTTCACTCTGTAAGTCTTTGACATTTTTTCTGTTAAGGGACAGAGATATAAATTATGTTTAAAAAAAAAAAATCCCCTTTCCTTAAATGTTACTGCCTTCTGTAGCACACGTCTGTTTGCCAAGGTACTGAGCACTATTCCTGATGGCATTAGAGATGTTTTTCAAATACCAGGTTGAACTGGCTGTGTCAGTTCTTGTGCCCCTTCTTTCATTCAAAAGGAAATCTCATTATCTATGTACAGAGTAAGGGAGTATTATAAGCTACTCATCATTATAAAGATATTTGTCTTTGTCATAAGAACTTAAAGACGTTATCATAATTTAAAGTGAGAGCATGTGTTGATTTGGGTTTTTTTGTTTTTTCAGATTTAGGCTAATTCTGTAATGTGAGAGACAAACCCCAAAATAACAGTTCAGTTACTGAACAGACTTGGGGGATGGGATGTGAAGTGACTTTACCATTAAAGCTAAAACCTTCACCTTCCCTGCATTAAACTTGCATCTTTACTTGAGCTTTTAGTCATGCTGGTGTCACAGTTGTGTCTGTTGTGGCCAGAAATTTCATCCTGGTTCTGAGAAAGTTAAAATTATGGTGAGTTGGGTGAAAGGTGCAGATTTAGTGAAATCTCTAATAACAATACTATATTATTCTATATTATTTGGTACATGGAATGTTTGACTCCGTGAAAAGGAGCTTATCCATTCAGAAAATGCATTAATTCTGAAAATGATCTTACTTCACCAAAAGAAAAGTCAGTTCTCTGTAACTACTGGTAGTGAAATTTGCAGACTACTGTGTTCTGTTTTTCAGGAAAATGTATCCAGATATGTGGAAGACAGGCTGTACCTGAATTCGAAGAGGCTGTACCTGTTAGAATGTTTTTGCTGTGAAACTAAATGATGAATTTAAAAGTGTGACAAGCAAAATGGGTACAATGTCTGAAATATTTTTAGCTCAAAGTGTCTTGGGAAACCAATTTTGAAAAGTGGAATAATCTGCTTCCTACAAAGTTCAATTAAAGTCATAACATTTAGCATGATTAACTACTTATTCCCTATAGTACAAATTTCATATATTGCACCAATTTACAAAGTTAAGTCTCCTGATACAGTGGGAAAACAATATGCAAAATATTTTCTGATTGTGAAGGAAGCTTAAGATGATGTTAAAATAACATGTAAATGGAGTGAAGGGTTTTTGCCAGATGACTTTTTTATCTGGTCACAAATCCCAACAGAGGAGGTAGAACTGAATACAAAAACACCATTTGATTTCATAGAAGCATTTGCTTAAACTTGCCTCAACTTTTCTTGAAGGATTTCTTAATGCTGTACCCATTCAGTAATCCCAAAGGAGAGGAGGGTTAGTTTTGTGAATAAATCTGCAAACCTGATTTGAGAAAAGGGAAATTGATACCTAGTTTGTCTTAAAATTCAGTTTTGTTGCCCTGAGAAGACATGCAGAATTGACATCTGTAATAATATAGCTGGGAAGGACAGTTTGAAAAAGTCAGAAGAGCCATAGGCAGGGATTCAACAGAGTCTTTCTGTAAATTAATTTGGCTATTCAGGGTGCAAAGTCACTGTGAATGACTAATTCTGAAGAAAAGTCAGGATGAAGCACAGGAGTGTGGGGAGCACAGAGAAGACAAGGAATTAAATAAAATAAATCAAGTGGCAATTGCTTTGGTTTCGCCGTTGATGGAATAAAGCATTTATATATCTGGTAAATCAAACAAATTGCACAAAGCATAGTCTGGTAAACTCACTGTCTCAAACAGCTCATTGATGGGAAAAATTACACCTGGATCATGTAAAGCACTAATGCCTTGGGTTTTATGTAGGGGTAAAGGTTTTCATGTATCTAAGGAAGCAAATGGCTCTAGAAAGGAGTTTTGGACAACTAAAGAATGGTAAAACTGTGGGACTATCAGGACAATTTGGAGTTTAGCCTGGCTCTTCTGTGAAGATTGTGGGCCAGATCTTCATCTGCCTGAAATTGAATCCAAGAGGTTCTGCAAACTGATTATCAGCAAAGCCTTTGATTTGCCTCTCACAGCTTATCTAACCTGGAGCCACAAAATGATTGTATAAACACGTGAAATAAAGTACAATATTTGCAAACAACCCCTGCAAGTTCTGTGTTGTGATTCTGGCGATTTACTGACTGTTGTTATAAAGAAAACCCAGCCACCTCCCTCACCTCCAGCTTTGACACACTCCTTTCATCTTCAGATAGAAGAAAGTGTGATGTAGAAAGTGTTTATACACTGCTGGCATTTGCCATTAGAAATGATAAAAGGAGGATTGAAAAATATTGTGGTATGTTATTGGAGCTGCTGTCGGTGCTTGGCTGGATGAGAAACTGGGTAGGAATTCTGGTTGACAAGGAAGAATCAAATTCCCTTGGACTATTACTGTCAGAGGGTGTCCAGTGTAAGCATTTCCATTCATTTTCTTCTGTGCTGCATTAGCTCTTAGGTTTCTGCTCTGAGTCACCCCTGTCTGTGGGTTATTCTTAGTTGTTACACTCTAGGGAGTTGCCTTTATGAGGTCTTGCACTTTACAAATAGACTGGTTACCTCAGCCTTCTCATTGCCAAGTCTGGCACAAACCTTGTGGATGTCATAAAATCCCAGAATATTCTGAGCTGGAAGGGAAACACAAGGATCAAGTCATTGCCAGCAGTGCAGCATTGGGTAGTTTACATCTGAAAATACAGCAGGATTCCAGAAAGTATGAAAGTGCAAGTGGTATGTGGTGCTTTGAGCAGTAATCCAAATGTTATGTTGATGTACAGGTGCAAGAGAGATCTGGAAGGAAACAGAACTCCATGGCAAAAATTGATATTTAACTGCCCTGTGTTACTCTATGAAAAATCCAGCCTTGCAGCCAAATTGGATATAATTCAAGGATAGTTGAAATGAGCCAGCTCTCTGTTGGTGCTGGCTGAGAAAACTGTTGAAGTATTATCTGTATCGGCAGTACAGCAAGAACAAAGAAAAATAAAAATTCCATTTGCAGTCTGTGATAGCCTTGGTGGTGCAGGACAGCGTTGCCTTACGGCAAAAACCCATAAAAACAAAATGGAATAGTCTCGCCTTAGAATGATTAACTTTCAAAATAAAGGAAGATCCTTCTGAGTATGCCAAAGTACATTTTACTGAGGGAATTGAGGGGATCAGTTTGTCCCTTTGAAAATCTTTCCATCGCACAGGGAAGAAAAATTAACTGTAGATGGGTTTGAGTTCCCCATGGCTGTAGTTGAAGGTGAGTTGAATCTTACAGCTGCATTCTCAATTGTGGAAAAGCAGAACCAGTTCTAAATAAGCTATTGCTGTAGTAGAGGTACAGAGCTGGAATGATGGGGGAATTTGGGAGTGGTAAACAATGCAGGCTGTAGATAGTGGCCTTATTCTCTGTCTTCTGCTGATTCCCAGGTTTGCTTGCCATTCCCAAGATATTTCTATTGAAAAAGAAAAGCATTCTACATTGCCTTGTAAAAACATTATGAGACTTAAACAGTATTCATGAGGATTATCTGTGTTTTAAAATTCCATTAGGAAAAAATCTACATGTGAATTGCTAAGCAATATAAATCCATTTAACTGAATTGTAGACTAACATGATACATCTAATATTTACAATGATCCTCAATAGGAAAATGCATAAAATATTTTTAAGCAATATTCATTTTCAAGTTCCATTTGTTTAAGAAATACTGGGTACACTGTATTTTTATTTCTAATTGAGTTGTATGATTTTGAAAGGAATTAAAAATTTCAAATAAGTGTTCCAGACATTTGGGAATTCCTAATATAAATTCATGAATTAAGATGACAAGGAATTAAGCAGGTTATCCAGATTACATTTGTAATACAAAGCCATTCCATTAATATAAAAGCTTCTTTCAACCCTAAAATGATTTACTAACCTGTTTGCATGGCAAGCTGTTGATTCTTTCTCAGTCAGTGTGTTTTAGCAGTGTCATCCTGTTCTAAAAGTCTGGGTGAAAGACAGGTAAACTCAGGTGTCCGACAGGCAGGAGCATTAATAATGTAACTCTTGCACTTACTGCACACAAAGCTGGAATGTTTTGTGCCCTCCTTCCCTGCCCTGGACATAGGAGACACTTCTGAGCTTCCCATCAGACTGGAGTTCACATCTGCCCAGAGAGGGAAGGCACTTGAGTTCCATTTGAATTTCTACTGGCAGGAGTATCAGGGCACCTCTGGATGGTTATTTTTCCGGTTTCTAGAGGACAGTGAGGTAGCCACGTACTCTCCAGGAGGGCAAATACCACAGGCATCCTACTGTAATTCCCATTTACAGAGCAGGGTATGTGCTTTAAAGCAGTCTATACAGCACATTGAGGTTGTGCTAAGAATGAGAATACTTGTTAATTTTCTGGTTTTGGGCTTTTAAGTTGTTCTCACCCCACTTGCATTCTGCAGCAACAGTGCTTTATGTATTGCTACAAAATAGTACAAACTAAACTTGCAATCCAAGCACATGAGATCAACTTTCAAACCATCTGGAAACTGGAATATATGGTTCTGACTTGGTGACCTTTGTGTTAAAGGCAGATTGTTTTGTCATACAGAAGCAATCCCTTTCATTTCCCACTTACCCCCCAAAAATGATGCAGACTCAGAGCTCAGTGAGCGGCTCTCTTGCACCCTTGTTTTTTAGCAGCCTATCTGACTATGCTGGAGGATAATTAACCAAACTGCTCCAGAGATGAAAGCGTTTTACATGGCATTTATAAAAGTCTTTCAAAAATTATCATTTGGTGCATCTACAGCACACAGCAACTGCAGAAAATTCTGACAGCCACTTAGCAGGGATTATACAGAACTATTAGAAATAAGTTTCCATTGCCATCTGTTCTCTGCACAAAAGGAACTGAGATGACCAACGTGAACACTACAGTGTGCATGGAGCTGCTTGGAACTCTGCACAGTTTAGTGGGTTACCTGGGCTGGCATATGAGAAGTGCCCTGGAGCTGTCAGAAGCTGATATTGCAGTCAATAGCAAACATTTTCACTCTTACTACATACTGCCTGTGCGGCCTATTGCATCCCAACATTAATAAAACATGGTATTTAAGTGCAAGAATTAATTCAGTGCAAGAGCTATTTGAAGATGGCAATTAGTCACACTTATCTCCAGCTGAAAAGATTCAACTTAATTTTCTATTGATAGAGTGCTGCCAGGAATGCCAAATCAATAATGTAAGGCATTATGGGATGATAACAAAGGGCACAGTGCTTAACAAACACAAGCATCATTGTGGAGTTTGTTATAATTCCCCCCTGTGAACTTGGTTTTCTGAGATGTGACATCCTGTTTGTGCACATCCAGAGGCAGTACAGCACACCAGAGAAGGCTGTTTTCACATTGCTCAGCTGGAGAGTAAAGACTTGGTCCAGAAACAACCTCAAGTTTCCAGTGCACCTCAGTTAGTGAAAGAGCTGTACTAAACTAGACATTTGAACTGAACAGGAAGCAAATGTTACCATTGTCATTCCATATCTATAGCATGAGGGTATCCAGGCATGCAAAAACCAGGAAAACAGAGCCACTCTGCCCAAAAGTGTACTTGGAGATTTGTAGCATTTTTCTTCAGCTAAAGATTCAATCTAATTTAATTAACAGATCTGTGTCTAATGTGAAATATAGTGGCAGATGCCATGATGTCCTAAGGCACAAAATATACTATTATAGATATTCCAAAGAGTTCATTTGTTGCCTCATCTCCACTATTTTCATTCAGAAGTTCCACACCATGACTAGGAACAGTAAAACTTGCTGAAGACAGAAAGTTCTTTGTATCAGGTCTTCCTTGTTGTTAATGAATATTTGTAGCACTCGAGTTTCTGTAATTGTTTGTAACAAGTCTTTTAAAAAGCATGGTAGGCACAAGAGTTGTGATTCTAAAATTCAAATAACAAAGAAAAAAGATTTCTAGTTTTTCTAGCAAGCACACATGAAAGGAAAAATCCAAAAATCATTTCATGAGCCACTGTTCTGAATTGCTTGTCAATTAAAAAAGTCAGAGAATTTCTGTCTTACATGTTATTACATGGAAACAGGAGTAACACTGAGACATGGATAGTGCCTAAGAGAAGCCAAATTCTTATTTTTTCCCGAGAGGAAGGGTGATTCCATGTCAGGGGCCATATATGACCCTAGTTCTAGGCTTGGCTCTGCAGCAGATTTCCTGAATTACTGTGGGCAATTCAGCTAATTTCCTAAGCATGAACTGTCCATCAGTAGAATCAGAATGATTACATTTCTGCATTTTAGCAGGGACTTAGGAGGATAATTATGCTAAAATTGGAAATGCAAGTATGCCTGGACAAACAACTATAATTGTCTACAACAGCTGAGGTGGCTTGGAGGTTATACAGTCCATGCTCAGAAGAACTGGTGTGGGCAGCATCCCAACCACAGGTCTGCAGGAAGAATAAGTCCTTAGGAAAGGTGGCAAAAGTGCTGAAATAATATATAGCATTTGGGCAAAATTTGAAATATGATCTCTTTTGGCTTTGCATCTCTCGATTTAAGTCTCTTTGCAATGTCTGTTCAAAAATTCTATTTTGCCCCAAATATCAGGGCACCAATATAGATCTTAATGGCCCTGACCAGCCTTACCTGGAATCTTTCCTCTCATATTGCAATAAAACAGCTGTTATCCAATGTGATGTTAGGAGTGTTACAAAGGTGCTTAGCGATGTATGTGTATGTGATGTATGTGCATAGCTGCATTAGCACTAATGGGAGTTAATGGGTACAGCCTACTAGAAGGGAAGAGGCTATTTCTCTAAGTGTCAGAGACTAATAAAAATGACATTTCAATTTGGATGTCCAACCTTCAATTTAGGCGGCAAGTGCTTCAGATGAATTTTTGACAGCTACAGTGCCATAATTAACTTGAGGCTCAGATGGAATTGTTTATTCTGTTTCAATTGCTTATTCACTTGATTTAAGACCTCCCTTCCCTTCTGGGACTTTAGGGGGAACATATTCACTTGTGTTTAGAGGTTTGGTATTGTATTACAAGACTCTGTATTACAGAGTCACATATCAACTCAAAGGCTTGATTCTCTTAATGTGCATGTAAACCAACATATACACCCAACACAGGAGGGGTTGGGTTGGGTGGGATGTTAGAGCTCATCTTGTTCTACTCCCTGCCCTGAGCAGGGACACCTTCCACTATCCCAGGTTGCTCCAAGCTCTGTCCAATCTGGCCTTGGACACTTCCAGGGATGGGGCAGCCACAGCTTCTCTGGGCAACCTGGGCCAGGGCCTCATCACCCTCACAGGGAAGAAATTTTTCCTAATACCCAGTCTACACCTGTCTTCTGTCAGTTTGAAGCCATTATGTCACTCTGTGACATACTGGAGTTTGGGTGCCCATTAACACATCCTGCCTGAAACCTTACTGCAAGGCAAGGTGCTCTGGATGTTCCCTGCATCCTGGTTCCAGAGTTATTGGAACCTTCATGGAATACACCACAGCCTTCTCTGTCTGCATGCATGGCTCACTTTTCAAAGGAGTCCAGTGCAGGCAGAAATGTAGTGCACGTCTGGAAATCAGGGTTCTGTATAATCCACACAGAGTAACTGATTTAGTGCTTGATAGTTTTTACATTGAAATATTTGTCTGCTAATTTGTCTTTTATTTTAATTTCCTGAGAAGTTCTCTTGAAGGATATTGCTTTGTCAGAAAAAAAGATTTATTAACAACCAAAGAGGATTGTACATATCCTGTTTAATTTGCCTTGATGTTCCTCTGACCTTTGGTGGTTTTGTTTACCTAACAGACTTCTGTGAGATGCCAGCTCCTACAGGTCCCACATTTGTATCAGCCATTCAGCTGAGAGTGTTTGGGGTGTGATTGTGTTGAATCACAGCTGCCATTCAGACAGCAGAAATATCATTTGACAAACTTGATGTGTGGCCTGTAGCCAGTAAATTTTGTGTTGCTCTTTATGGAATGGATTGTTTCAGCATTCATGGCAGTAATTTTCAATCACTTTGATTATAATTATTTTAGCACTCACGACACTAATTTTTCACAGCATCCTCAGTAAAACTCATCAGGGTAGCAATTCTCAGGTTCTGAATGGGAGATGAATGGCCATTTCCATAAGACAGAACAGCTCTTGGGGCATCAGTTCTGCATTATAAGATACCTGGAGAACTGCCCTTATTACACAGTTCTCTATTAGACATTTCTGTCTGAATTTTTTTTTTTAAATACAGGTGCCTCATAGCTGTCAGTTTGCTGGGGATACTGCCATGGATGAATGTCAGTCTCCGAGGTGCTGGTGATGAATTTGATAGTTATACATGGAGATGTGTGCTCTGTAAACTTTTACATCCTCATTGAGAGTGACTGGGGATGTTTCAAAGTGGGGTTATATACGAAGGTTTTAATCTGTGTCATAAATTCTCCAACATAATGCAGCTACTGGAATAACTGCAGGAGAGAAGGCAGAACTGGAATAAGAGAGAACATGAACATGAAGCCTGGATGGTGCTTGCCATTCCTACCATTGCTCTTGGCTGATGTCCATTCCATGACTGTGTTAGGGGATAGAGAATTTCTCAGAGTGAATAAAGCAGATATAATCTAATCCTTAAAAGTTTTTTTTATGTCTGATGTATTTGAACAGAGATTTTCAATTATGATATCAAATATATAGGGCTAGAGCAGTGGCTGATATAAATCAATGTAGCTTTCTTAATTATGGATTTTTTTTTTAAACTTAGCTCCATATTTTGTACAAGGGAGTGAATCCAGCTGTGAGATAAATCAAATTCAACCATACAACTGGAATGCTGTTTCTCCAGTCTAACTAAAAAATAAAAACTAAAAAAAGTCTAAATATTCACGTGTAGTTGAACATGATGACATGGATTATGAAGACATTGTGCCTTTCATTAATCTGTGTTAATATGTATGCAGAAATCAATCAACTTAAACATGATTTACTGTTGTTTTTAGAAAAAGCCTGTTAAAGGTCTCCTTTCTTTTGGTAAGTAATGTAAATGAGCAGAATATTAAATCCTGTTCTATATCCATTAGGAAATCAAGCAGTTAAACAAGTATGAGTAGTTTAACTCTCAGAGCAGTTTAAAAGCTTTTCCATTATGTTATTAACTACACATTAGCAAAGAATAATGCTTAATGAAAAAAGCCTTCAATATCCCAAAATACACAAATCTGTGTAACAGAAAAATGTTGGCATGGCTTTCAAATACTATTGAGTGATATGTGCATTGCAAAATGAATGTAGGACCTCATTAATAAAACAGACATAAGGTATGAGATCATTTAGGTATGACATGAGGTCAGCAAGGTGGAAGGAGAAGCTAATTGTGATTAAATAATGCCAGGTAACTTCAGGAATGCTCTGTTTGTGTGTGTGATGTGGTGGGTGGGGTTTTCTTCTTGCTTCTGTTTTTTCGTTTGTGGTTTTTGGTGGATATTTTTGTTTGTTTTTAGGGGTTTTTTTGTGTTTGTTTTTCCAACAACTCCCTTTGAAAACTTATTGTTTAGATTTCGTGCTCCTACAAGCAACATAGCCATCACCAAAGAGTCTTTCTGCACATCATTCATCAGTCTTAGTCCTCCATTGTTTATCCTCCATCCACTTGTCCCCTCGATCTACTTGCCACTCTAATAGCTGATAAGAGAAACTAGTGTTTCATATTAAAAATACCATCCCTGGGTAGAAATGTTGAATGTACTCCTAGTTGTAGTTTTTTGGTTTTTTTTTCTTGCAGAATTAGGGCATGAAAAGAGATAATGAATGTCAGGCAAAGTTAAAAACAGATTCAGAGAGAATTAAAAGACAGAAATGTAAGATTAAGTTGAACTCACACTTACGGGGATTAAGAGACTTTCATTTGTCCTTTGATCTCATTTGTGTTGCTGTAAAGATCTTTAGGGTCAATGTTATGGAGGATTATCACTGTTTCAAATTATTGTTGGGATTTGCAGTAATGGATTACATGCAGGAAAAAATGGTCTACCGTGGAAATTGTAAAGATACCTTCCACAATTCAGCCTCCTATTCTAAACTGAGGCTACAAATCTCAGCAAATGTTCTCCACTTAATTAGCCAGAAAGAGAAAACAATCACACTATGAACTGAGGAAATTGTTTTCTGCTTAGCTTACTTGGTGGATGAGAAGTTACCTGGTCTCACTGCATGTGGATTAAGTGTAACACAAGGTTTACAGGGGAGGAGTAAAATTTCTGGATAAATGCAACCAGAGTACGTGGTTCCCTTCTATGACCTTTGTCCTGGAAAAATTCACCCATGAGAAGGTGGAAGAACTTCAGTATGTTTCTCACAGGCAAGAAGCTGACAGTGTGCTGTGTCCTGACCTGCTCTGAATTGTCAAAATGCCTCCAAATGGAGTCACTTGGAAGAGTTTTGCATCTGGCACAGCTTTGATGGCCACAGACTGTTACAGAGATATTCTGATATTTATAGAAGTGACTTCTAGGCACACAGGACAACTGACTATGGAAAGTAGTTATCTTTTTCAGTCTTCTACCTTAATGATAATTTCCTTCTTTTTTTTTTTTGGAAGATATTCTGCCACAGTTTGCCTCATCTTTTCAATAAATGCCTGTGTGTGCAATACATATTACTAATTATGTAGCCTTTACCTTTTACTCTTTACGATTTTATTCCCACCTCTTTTTTTTTTAACTAATAGCTCAGAAAACCATGTGATGTTATCCAGTCACTGAGCAGGCTTATTTAGTGGTATACATTTCACATTGTGAGGCCATGAAGCCATAAATTCAAATCCCTGGCAGGATCAACTTGCCCTTCATCTTTCATAGGTAGAGAAATTGAATTCCATGCAGTTTAGTGAGCAAGTCATTTGGATGCGACATTATTAAGTTA
>WEIV01028725.1:3121-44751 GCA_013390005.1 Calyptomena viridis
TTAATAATGCTAGCAATGCCAAATGGGTTCTCTTATTTACTCTTCCTAATTTACCTTGGGCCATAGTACAAGAACATAAAAGTAACAAAGGAAATGTTAGAAGTTAAAACAATGAACGCAGATAAAAGCAAATATTTTTTATAAAAATATTTGTAAAATAGCACTTTCCCTTGAACGATTTCAAACCATTTTAATGAGGTTAGTTCTCAGATTTACACTTGAGAAGACTAAAATACAAGTAGGTGATTCGCAAAGATAATACAGAAAGTTTGTATGGTAGCTGAGAGAAGAACCCATTTTCTTTTTTCTCACTGCCTCCAGATAATTTAGGATGAACTATAGAGTTGTTACAGGACATTGTTGAAATAAGAAATAGAATAGAATAGAACTTTCCTGTATCTATTAAGAACTTTATATGAATAGTAAGTCAGAAGATTAGACTTCATGCATGTCCTTGTGCTAGTATGTACATGATCTTAATCATGTATACTGTAGATATAGAGGCAGAAAATACCCTAGGGAAAGAAATTCAAAGGAACCAATCCTATGGGATTAGGTACTTTACAATAGTGGGCATAAATAAAAGCTTGTTTTAATTCGTTCACAAAAACCATGCAATAGGTATTTCTGCAACTATTAATAAATACAGTACATACAGGCAGCAACACCATGAAAGAGCGAGATTGAAAATGATCCATCACGAATCCCCTGAATTAAAGGTAAAAGATCTCGGTTGCTGCCGTTTCACTCAGATAGTAACAATAATAATACTAATTAAAAAAAAAGGATTGTTATCTTATGAAAGCAAAAAAGCAATTGACTGTGGAAATAATTTAAGCTTTGGTGATACAAAGTATGTTTCAACCCCAATTTAGAACCAGTACTGTTCTTACTGGTAAAGAAGCTACTAAGGAAGAAATTAAAGTGTGTAATTAATGTTAGAACATTGCATTAACACATAAATAATTTCTTTGGCAGGTCATACAATTCGCAAGCGTATTTTATTAAACCATAAGAAATAATTTTCTGAGTGACCCTGATCTTCCTGCATGCTTTGAAGTTTGAAAGCCAGCAGTATAGCCTATAAGTTTAAAGAAATTTAGAAAGAATTGCAAAGTTAAAAGGTACTTTTGATGTTTGTTCTTTCTCTTCTATCACAAGGGCATTCAACGCAGAAGGAGTAGAAAACATTAATGCCTATGAAATTTCCATGGCCATCATGCTCATTTAACTCTTTCTAATCACTTAATATAAAAGGCTGAAAAGTACTATTCATTTAGAAGAGGTGTCAAGATGGCGCTAGGAATTTCCTATCTCGTTGTCCACAAATTCTTCTACTGTCCTTTCACACATTGCTAGAAGTTACTATTTGCATTGAGAACAAGTACCTTCAGCTCTCAAAGTACACAACAGTTTTTCATGTCTTTTGAGGTCAGATTCAGAGAATACTCCCTTGCTCTAGAAGCATCTCTGTTATCTCTGGTCACACAAAAAAGCATCAGATTGCCAAATAATTTTCATTCCTTTGTCCAAACAGCCTCCTGATCTGCACCACCCAGACAACTGCATCCAAAAACATGCTGGACTGCAATGAAACACATCTGCATGGCATTAATGGTGGTATGTGGTGGTCAGTCAAATTTTTAGTTTCTTTTTTTCAAATAAAGTTGAAGGTTGAAATCTGGCTGATAAATGGGGCCAGACCGTTTGTGCTACGAATACCTTCCCTTTGTCTCACTTATTCCCACAAGTCTTCAAGTCTTGTAGGAGGTGAGCCCATATTCTGGCATATAACTGAGGAAAAAGTGCAATTTAAGCAGTAAATGAACACTGGCACTGCTGATGTTCATGTGAATTTCCCAAACGACAGACATTCATTCTATGACTAGTAAATCTGTATCCATTCAGAACATTTCTGGCCAGTAGCATCAGCAGGTGAAAATATGCCATAGAGTAATATGCCTTTGTGGAAATATCTCATCTTTCAGTGTGGCAAAGCCAAAGCTTTGTAGTGAACCCTACACTTGACTTTTTGGTGGTTATTCTTGGAAGTATTCTGAGCTGAGAAACCAAATGCACCTAGTGAAGGAAAATATCTCATGGAGAGATTTCAGAGAGGATTAAGTTTGAAAAAGGAATAAAAAATGCCTTAGTAAGGGTTATAAACCCAGCTCTACCCTGTCTCCTGAGTACAAAGTTTCAAGCAGTCCCACCCATCTTGTATATTTAAGTGTAACTTCCCACTAAAATTGAACAATCAGAGATTAAAAGGATCATGGGTTATTCCTCTTTACACTGAACTCAGTCTAGTACTTAAAGACAGCAAGGAACACACCCACAGGCGCCTGAAATATGTGTATGTCATGTGAAATATCATGAGATTTTAAAAATTATATTTAAATCAATTAATCATGATAATTTCATAAAGCAGATTTCTCTGAAGTATTGATTTAAATTCCTGTTAAACTGTTAAATAAAATTACCTGGCCACCAAAGATGAGGTTTTAAGTCTCCCAGTTGTTGCAACAGTCTCTGGTTGCCAACTGTATTGTAATAACTGAAAAGTTAACATCTCTGACTTTATAATTATTTGAATTTTAATGAACGAGATGAATTAAATCTCTCAGCTTAGCTGCTTACTCTGTGAACCAGCCTGAGTTCCTGAAAGATAAGAAATATATTGTGCTTATTCAACAGCTTTTCGGTGTAGAGACATAGGGAGGAAAAGAAGCCAGGTTTCTGTGGAATTTAAATTCATTATTAAAAAAAGATTATAAGGGTAATTATGAATATGAGTTGTATATTAATTAGTGAGTTTGAGAACAGCTCCAAAATGAGAACACATTTCTTTTACCATGTCCAGGCAGAGTGTGCTTTGTTAAAAGTCGGGGGTTTGTCTGGATGTCCCAAATATATATATATATATGCGTCAGAATATAATTTCCTTCGAATCACAGTGGTCCAAAAACAAGAGTTGAAAGAGTATGAAAGAACACATAATTTCTGCCAACTTTCATTCTTTTTTCCTTGTTGCTGAAGCTTTTATCACCCTCACTGGTATCTACATTTCACACAAAAAATAGTAAACGTCTTTTAAGTTTTTCCATTTCCCTCAGAATGAAAGTGATGCTGGCACATTGGTGTAATTTGCCAATAACACTAGTAAACTAAGTGGGAGATAAGTAGATGGTGAAGTTGGCTCATTTCCAGGCTGTAAATTCATTACTAGCATGGCAGATCTTCAAAAAGTCAAAAGTATCAGCTCTTCTGTGAAAAACAAAATATAGAAGGCTATTAATATTAATACAGCATAATATTAATATTATACATAATTAATACGAATATTAATATGAAATTGTCTTTTTTGAATTCTGCAAGTAAAGCAGATGCAGGTGTATCATATACATATATACATACATGCAAACACATGTGCAAAGACTGACTCTTCATCTACATAAATACTGTTCAGCATAGATATTTACAACTCTTAGTGGGGGGTTAGCAACTGCTTAGGGATTTAACCTAATTTCTATGCAAAAACTCCAAACAGAGCTTAAAAAAGGAGTTATTGACGAGCTAGATATATTTGCAGGTGTTTCTATCCAGTACTGCTCTTCTCTTCCTGTCTTGTGCTTTTCTATGTTAAACACCAGCAGCAATGTTTTAAACAATAGGAAATGTAAGTCTCTACAATTGTATGTCTTTAAACTGTGCACACTGCAATTCCTTGGAGGATTAGTATATTTTTATGTTGTTTTTTCCTATCACATATTTCTTTCCATGTGAGATTTTTAGTGTGCTAAACACTGAAAAATGCCCTCATTCCCCAGAATTATAAAACAGTTTTGGAAGGGTAAAAGAGCCTCTCTGTCACATACCTTTAAGTTTGAATATTTTTATTTCCTGTGTAATTTCAATTTTGCTGTGAATCAGAACTATCTACAGTAAACAGAAAGCGGAACTGGAGTTTGCTGATATTATGGTCTGCCAGGAATAGGAGCTGTTATTGCAAGTCTGAAGAATTTTATACCTCTCTGATAGCTTGTATACCATCTGAATCTTATTAAACTGCTTGTGCCTGACCTGGAGCCTGGAGCATGAGCAGGGAACCTTAATGCTAATAACAAAATAGGTTTTAATGAACCACAGCTTCAAAGAGAAATAATATCAAATGTGAATGACTTCTTGGAAAGGATTTTACTATCAGCAGTGATTAACAAAATAAATGGTATGCCAGCAAACCAACTGTGAACTGCTACATCTGTTTGTTTCAGCCTCTATTTTGACTGCTAGACTGTTCTTTGAGCTTCTTTATCCCAAAATGTGCACCACAGTCTGATGCCAAGAGTAACATCCCTGTTCCGCTCACTGTGTGAAATACAGTAGGAGGTCAGCTTTAGAGGTACCTGGCTGAGCTGACATTGTAGGTGCAGTAAAATTATCAAAATCAATGTGCAGGAGAAAACAGAGCTGCAAAACATGAGGTTACACAGCTCAATTATAGATACAGAATTTTTTCTTCCCCTGCTGTAAAAAACATCACTCATTGGCTAATGTGACAATAAAACTTTAATTTGCACTCTGATAAAAGCCACTGTAGTATTCTGATCTGCCCCAAAAGACACAGAATTATATTAATATATAATAACATATATATTATATATAATATTATATAATATCAATATTATACATAATCTATTATAATCTATTATATGTATTATATAATTATATACATACTCAGGAGATTTCCTAGTCCATACCTCTTTATCAAAAATGGATCTACAATCCTTAAGCTATTTCAGATAGAATGATTGTCTAGTATTTAAAAGACTTAATGCAAGAAAGAATGTATCTGTAAAGTTAAGAAGATCAATTAATCATCTTCTCGCTAACAGATCATTAAATAATGAACTTGATTTAAAATCTTGACATTAGTCCATCCATAGTTTTGCCTCCTTTCATTCAAGAAATACTTGCTATTTATTTCCTGGAGGTTTCCATAATTCATAATCCAGGTGTACTTTAAGATGACAGGCCATGATTTACCAACTCGTTATTAATGATAGAGAACACAGACGTTCTGATTTTTCAAGCTGGTTGGAGTTCCAGACATTGAAATCAATAAAATTATAAGGTTTGGTTGAGCTTTCAGTGAGATCAAAAAAAGAAATGGTCACTGAAGCTGTCAAAGGATGTGTGTGTTTGTGTACCTGTACACTGTCCATACAGGCGCACATACATGAGTTACTGAGGGTGGGAACTGGACAGTAGGGGCATCATTTTGGGGCTGTGCAGTTCCACCCACCATGATGCCTCAATTTTTGGACAGCGGAGGACCTGCAATGTGCCATCAAATCTTCAGACTATGTATAGAAAGAGCAAGAAGAAAAGTCTGGCATAAAAGCTGTTAGGGCTAAAATAATATTGACCCTGGTGGAGTAGGCTCCCAGCATGACCAGCTACAGTGTTGTTAGAATTTCAAATGGAGACAAAAATTCTTTTTGGACTGACAATTTTCATGCCCTTGAGCACTTATTTTTTAATTACTGTGTTTGAAAATACTTTCATTGTATTCTTACCTGTAGTTTATACTGCTGCCATTATGATGTCACATCAAAATAGCTACAGGCCCGATTGCTCAGTTTTGCCTTTGTGTTGAAACAGAGGTTTGGGGGGTTTTGCTTAAGTTAGCCACATGAATTAAACATTTGCCATGATACAAAGAGCTAAGAAAATGTAAATTTCTAAAGCTCCCTACTAATTAAAAGATAATACCAAGGGAGACTAAAAGAATGCAAGAGACAGATAAAGAATCGCCCTTGTCTCCAAAAATCAGCCAGAATCAACATCTATAACCGAGATAAGTAGCAAGGATCAAGGCGCAAGCGCAGAGAAGAAAGTTCAAAAGTTCACATAGAGGAAGACTACAGAACTTCGGCCTCAGGACCACCGAAGTGGGACCACCAGAACAAAGAACGCCTGCTCAGAAGGGCATGGACTTAATTAACATACAAGGCGAGGACAGGCGGGGCCAGGGGTTGAATATGCATGAAAAAGTTATGTAACCCAATGCATATGGAACACCTTTGTAAATAAAAATGTGGTTCAAGCTGGGGCCAGGTGCACAAGTTTCACGAGAGCTATCTCGCTTGTGCTGGGCGTCAACAATACATACACACTTCATAACTATAACAGGTTGTGGAGTCTATTTATTCCGCATATCGCTTCAGTATGAAGTACAGATTTAAATTAATTTGCAGTCTGACATTTTGTGGGGATACAGTATGTCCCTTCCTCACCTTCTAAATATAATCAGTTCCATTTATGAGCCCAAATATTATTGTTACGGATTCCTCTGCTTCAACTTCCCCCTTGCATCAGAAAAGAAAGCTGTGGTTGTGCCTCCCACCTGCCCAGCATCCGCAGGAGCGGTTAAGCCACCCTCCCAGGGCACGGATCCGTGGTCAGCGGCAGTCAGGGCTCAGGCGGCCACCAGGGCTGAGCGTGGGGGTGGCAAAGGCACTGGGAGAGGTGCCAGCCGCCTTCCGGGGGGCTCAGCTCCCTCCCCTGGCCTGGACATCAAGAGCTCGGGAGCAGGGGAAGGTGATATGGCATCCTGCTGGGAGAGGGAGGAAAGAGGGAGGCACGGAGCAGACTGCGTGGGGAGAGGCAGCAAAGGAGCATTTTGGAGCACCTGGTAATTTTGGTAAATCTGGGCACTGTTTTAAGCCTTAATCCTTTCCTGATCATGAGTGGCAAAAGCACAGACATGCCGGTAACAGTGGTGAGAGGCAAACAGAACCCTAACATAGTTTTCTTTTTGGTATTAAACATCCCACAATCACAACTGAATTGACAAGTTGGACTGTCAATCTTGGAGTCAGAATTCAACTACTGAGTTGCAACTTTGGAGCTTTTGCTTTGCTTTCCAGAACAAACCCATATTTTTGTCAGTAAAACAAGCAGAACGAGCGCATCAGGTTCAGATGCATGCAAGCATGATATTTTTAAGAAAGAAGGTACAATTTGTACATAATTATTTGTAGCCACAATGCATTTTCTCCATGCATTACTGCAACTTGATTAAATAAATGTCCCAGGAGATAATATATAAGCCATTGGATAATGAAAGTTCTAGATAACATTTAATTTTCAATGTGAAGTTGCACTTTAAAGATATAGGAATAAACTTTGTGACCCAGTAAATGGGCAGTGGGGACTCAGTGAGTCTTGACAGGCAGACTTACTCACATTTTCAAAGTGGGTTATGGAGAACTTCTGAGTATTCAATTTCAGACACTTACAAACTATTTCAAAAAAATCCTTAACCATTGTCTTCTTTTAATGCCTTTCATGACTCTCTAATTTTACACTTCATTGAGGAAGTTGAGTATTAAAACCCTTGCCTGGTAAGAGCAGTATAATCCTGATTTATGTGTTCTTTGTACTCTTTATCATTTATTTTTCCAAGCATTATATTTTCTGAAATGTTTTGAGTGCCAGTTTTCCCCCCTAGCGAAGTCGGAGTGCCCTGGAGTGTTTAGGTGAAGTGTGGCACAGCACTGCACGCTGGCGCTGGGCTGCACAGAGCCGGCTGAGACAACCTTCTGCCACTTGTGGGCGTTTGGTGAATATTGAGACCACCCACAGAACGGCGAGATGCTTGTGGACAAGAAAGAGCACCTCTCCCTGCTATACAGCTTTACATTTGGATTTCCTGTGTAGTTACAATTTAGCTGGGAATCAAAATCATCATCAGAAAGCAGAAAGGGTTTTTGGATCTGTTATGTTGTGCCAGGAACAAGCACTCTTTTTATATGTCTGAAGAGAGCTATATTCCTGCAACTTCTCAGATGAATCTTGTTAAATTGCTTGTGACCAAGTGGAGACCCAAAGCTGATTTTCATGCAAGGCCTCCAACATTATCCCTAAGATAGTCTCTTCAGCAGCAAGCAGAGTGACTCTCTTGTGGTACTCAGTGATGAATGAGGCTGTCACTAAGACCCTTGAGATGCCTTCTTTACCAAACAGTTCCTGCGAACATTCACCTTAACTATAGCTCATCAGGGAAGCACTTAGCCTAGGAGCCTTAATTTTTCACTGTTAGCAAAAAAGCACCCACTGAAGTCTGTCTCAATGTTTTTGTGTCTTAGCACATTGTAGGTGAGACAAGACATCTTGTCCTCATCTTTTTTCTTCATTGTTTATTAAACCAGGAGAGGAACAAAGCTCCCTTCAGCTTGCCTCCCTGCTTCCCACCTTAGCTGGGGGGCAACTTACCTTCCTACTCCTACTGCTCCACAAACCTGGTAAAAACATTCCTTAGACCCTACAGGTCGGATCTGATTCATTTTTAACAGCAATCTCCCCTTGGGGAGCAAAGTGTGTGCTATATCTCACTTCTGCCGAAGCAGCAAGGTGATCTCCCAATGCTGCCGACCCCGACAATTTGTATGAGAAAGCTGAAAACATACATAGACTTATTTCTTTCTTCTTCTGCAATGCATGCTGCTTTTCAGATTGCTCTTTTCCTATAGAAGCACAATTCAGCCAGAGACAAGTTTCCCATAACACTTCCCAATGCCAGGGGACTGATGCCAATTCACTAATTCCTAGTAAATAATTTCCTCCTGACAGTTTGCCAGACATATTTCCCTCTAAAACCACCAGCCACCCAGATGTACAAATTTTACATGGAGAGATACTGATGGGCTCAGAAGAAAGAGATAAAGATGAAAGTTTCACAGGTATCTGGCCCTTCATGAAAAGGTGTGGCTGCAGGGAATCCAGCAACAGATCTTATATCCAAAACATGTCATCACCTTTTTCCCATTCCATTCTGGGCAAGTCACTCCATATCTCTACCTTAAGATTATTACCTTTTCTTGCCCCAGTTTCGCAGTAGTGTTGCATTATGACCCTGATGCTGCAGTACTGGAGCTGCCTCCCAATGAAGCTCCATGAGATTAATAGACAAATAAGCATGACAATATTAATCTCTTTTAAGTAGAAATAATAAAGGAGGTAATAAACAACAATACTGAGCCACGTATTTAGTCCTTTTTCTCTGATATTCTAGAATGTATCTAGGATTTATATGAAATCCAGATGAATGAGAGTTTCTTTTCTTGTTTCAAGATGGATGGATGTTGATGGACAGCTAATCTGGGTGTCTTTACACAAAGTTATGCCAAAAAATCATGTTGCAATACAGATTCAATATCACAATTTTTTTTTTCCCTGGGAATCATTTCTGAACCCCTCTGGCCACACGAAGGTACCAGGAAGGCAATGAATAATAAAGAAATTTCTCTTTTTTTTTTTTTATTATTTCTGCATTAATCTAAGTAGATTATAACTTTTAAAAATCTATTAACAAAACCAACTATTTCATCAGCTTCACAGATATTATAACACACAAGGTGTGCTTAAAACCACTGCAGAATGCCAATATATAGGTTTTTGCTTTTATATCAAGCCTTTTCTACCTTTGGGGTATATCAAAGTTATCTCACTTGTCTCATTTTGATTAGAATCACAAATAATAGTTTATGGCATCAAAGTAGGAAGGTACAGAGACTGAGGATGCCCAGAACAGAATCTCTAAGATGTGTCAGTGTTTCAGGGATGCCTTTTGCTTTTCAAAAGATATGGCTGTATCCTATATACCGGTGGCATCCTTTGCTAATTAATGGACTGAGAGTTTGGTGAGAGTCACAAGATATGTGGATATGATTTAGGCAAAAAATACAGAAATTGTACAAAGCACATGTGATAAAGACTGTAGGCTTGGAAGCACTCACTAGATCTTTCCAGTACCAGCAAATATATTGTATAGAGTGGTACATTTGTATATTTTATCTGCTGCTCAAAACTCTTTTACCTTTAGCTCAGGGTGAACCTGTGATGATGAAAAAACAGAAACACTTTTTCTTTGTCATGAAATAAAAAATAACATCCTCCAACTTGGATTAAAATAAAAAATTTGGCCTCGAAATTCAAATACAAACATGGGAATGGGTGTGGCTTTGGCCCAAGACTTCTTTCCAGATATAGCTCACAGCATTTAAATAGCAGAAGTCTACAAAGAAATGGAATATCTAGAATTAATTTCATTACACCTGGAATCATGATAACTATGTTTTATTAAATCATGTCCCATAGTGTGGTGATTTTTAAACAGAATAGCAATGGTTTGAAACATTTTTAACTAATTTTTTAAATATCTATTTGTATATGTGCCTGTGCTTAAAAATCCCCCACATTTCTTAAAAAAAATGTGTCATTATAGGTGTCCAACAAATTCTAGCAGAATTGCTATATATGATGTGACACCTCTGCTTTTCTGTACTGTGTCGTTCACAATAGCTCTTACTGGAAAGGAAATATCACATTTTCCAAATGTTGCCTAGTAGTTCCTGTTCACTGACAAAACTATTGTTAACTTTAGGGTTGCATATTAGATCATAATGAGTCTTGTGAAAGATAGTAGGTACCTCATAAAACCTGCAAATTGTGTGGATGATGGATTGCCTCTGATAAACTGGTTTTTAACCTGCTCTGAAAGTGAAGTAAATTCCAAATGCTTTAAGTGTGAAAGGTTTCTCCTTTTTATTTTATGTTTCTTTTTTTTATTATTGGTTATTTGAAGAAATATGTATGGAGCCATAAAAATGCATTTAAAAATGATGAGAGCCCAAACATAATGTAGAGTGAGAGCTGACAGCATGTGCTTAGCTCAGCCTGTGGTGCTTCTGCACTGCAAAATTCTCTCAGTAGAAAGAGTCGGCAGGATTGTCATGACATAGAAGGAGAGTTATGGGTGATGTTTCAGCTTTCTCTGTGAACCCACTTGCACCATCATCAAAATTAAAATGAAAAAGATCTAGTTGGTTAGCTTGCCTTTCCTCACATTGCAGGACTACCACACAGTTCTTCTTTTGCCCTTTACACTTGGATAAGGTGATTCTGAGAATCTCAGTGTATGATTTCATAAATTTGTGTTTTGCAGATGCTGGAGACATTTGTATCCAATGTTGGTATGAACTCATCATCATCATCAGGCTTTGTTCCTCCTTGCTGAGGTATTCCTAGCCTTAAATTAACACTCTTCCATTCACATGCTGCCTCAAGGGCACAGCAGTCTCCACATCAGGTTTTTAATCCCTTTTCTTGGCAATTGCATAAGAGGACCATAAGTGCTATTGGATCAGACCGAGGACCTACCTAACCCAAAGTCACACTTTGGTTCTGCTAGGACCAAAAGCTTCAAATAAAGATTCAAAATTGGGAGATTTACAAAGCAGCTTATCTCTCATTTAAAGTCTATAGAAAAGGGCTGGTCAAAAATCTTTGAACACAGGACATACGACTTCCCAGGCTCAATGGAGTTCAATAGCTGATGAATACATTTAAATGTGACATTCAAAAGATTCATAGTTTCTGTCCTCTGCAGTTATGGTTTTTCTTTTTATTCCTGTAAATATTTTCCTTTTTAGTATTTTTCAGCTACACCCAGCAGCACATATTTCCATAGGTCATTTGCTTGTTAATGCAAGATATTTCCTTTAAAGCCTTTATGTTTCCTATATTTCTCCTTCATTCAGTATCTCTACTCTTGTACTTTTAGCACTCAATATAAATTCTGCTTGTCAATTGTTTTAGAGTCTCTTTATACATAATTACTCTATTTGCTACAGTCAGTTGAATTGTTTTTTACTAAATAATTTTCTTTATTTTTCGTTAGTTGTCTTTACATTTTATTTTTAATTTTTACGTTATTTGTTTCTGTGGGACCTTCTATCTTTCTAATAACTTTTCAATAACTTTCTAATAACTCTTTTTCCCTACATATAAAACCCCTACATATAAAACCCTTTCATTTCCTGTCTACCTATGTCTCTCTTGATTTTTTTTTTCTAATCAAAAATTAATACAACTGCCACAGGAAGGTCTTTTGCAAAATACAGAAGCTTTTAATAATATCTTAGCACACACTCCAAGTGTTCTTTTGAGATATGAGGCTATGATGAATTAAAGCCCAACTTTATGCACAAAATATAAGAAATAATCTTTTCTGCCTGTGTGATCTTGCTGTTGGCTGTATAGAACTCTTTGCCATAGTACTGCCAATTTAGTTATGTTGTGAGTTTCCCAGAGTCTTCCATAATCCTGCCAAATGAAGCTATTTTTTTCATATGAAAATTGTCTTGTGTTTCCATTCTCTTTTTCAAATTATTGAAAAATATTTTTAACCAACACAATTACAGGCAAAAAACACAGGTCAATTACTGTTCATACTGTTGAAAATGGAACTTAATCCCATCTTTCTCATTCTAAGAACAGAACTAGCAAGTTATAAGTGATCTTATTGTAAGTCTGTGTAAAATACATCCATCATTTTGTTTTAATCCTACTCAAGGAGCTGTATAACATAATTGCACACAGAAAACAAAATTGGCCTGGCCACACTTATGCTGAAAATTCATATATTTACATCTTTTCAGTGATTTATAACTATGTCCTCCAATTTATTTGTGCATTACATAAACATCTTGCAATAAATTTGATTTTAACCAACACAAATGAGAACTCCTGTATGCACCTGGAGACGGACAATCCCATGAGCCAATACAGACTGAAGTCTGGAGAACAGTTTTGCAGAAAAGGACTTAGATGTCCTGGTAGACACCGGGTTGAACATGAGCCATAAAGCACCCTTGCAGCAGAGAAGACTAAACCACATACTGGGTTGTATGAGAAGAATTTCAACCAGGAGGTCATAGGAAGTGATTACTGCCCAGTGTCCAGCACTTATGAGACTACATCTGGAATACTGTGTCCAGTTTTGGGCTAACCAGTACAAGAAAGATATTGGCAAACTGGAACTAACCTAATGGGTGGCCACCCAGATGGAGGACTAGAGTCCAAGGTGCAAGAAAAGAGCCTGAGAATGAAAGGTTTTGTTCTCTGTTAAAAAGAGCTAGCTAAAAGAGATTATATTGCTGTTTTCAGCTTTGTACAGGTTATAGAGGGCTTAGAATACATAGAATATATAGAAATGTTTTTCCCAGTGAAAGGAGGTGTAATGGACAAAACAGTAGCAAAAGAAATTCTTATTAACTGGGAGGTGTCACCTGATGTGCCATGATATTTACATGGTCAGATAGGTTCTTTTAAGGCTCCTTGGTAGAATGAGGATGGCCACAGGCTTGTATTACACTTAGAGCTTTATTATTACATGAAGCCTTTAGCAATCAACATAGTTTATCGTTACATAGACGTTCTAGCAATTATCATGACACTTCTGCTGCCTAACATTTCAGTTACCTTGAATTTTCAGTCGTTTGAACCCTTCGTAAACTATGTCAAATTCTTAATAGTCAGCACACGTTACAATAATCACAATCTAGACTTTGACTTTTAAAAGTACTTGTAGACCCAGAGCCCTCAGAGGAAGAAGGTAGAGGTGGTGTCTTGGTCCTCTAGTTGATGGTAAGGGTACTCTCCCTTCCCCCTTTATCATGGTTTGACCATCCCTTATATCACATCAGGAAACATGAAGACTGGAGCAATCCAGCTGTTATTGGATCCTCTTCAAAACCTTTTGGATAAGCTTATATATTTACACTTCTTAGTTTGGAAGTTTAGTCTTTATCCTTTACCATAAGTTAGGATTCTGAAGAGGCTAGATATGTTGCCGGAGACAGCAAGGAGCAAGTGGTAATGGCTTTAACTCTTGCCTTCCATCGTCTCCTGATTACTAGTTGCTCTCGCTTTGATGTAGTGGTGATGGTCCCATCATGCATTAGGCTTTAGTAAGAGCTGTGTTTTAGAAAAAAAGTAGGCAAGATCTGAGCAAACAGTCTCAGGAAGCAGGCGGGGCCAGGGATTGAATACGCATGAAAAGGCTGCACAATGTAATGCATATGGAACATCTATGTGAATAAAAATGTGGTTCAGTCAAAGCTAGGTACTCAAGTTTTAGGAGAGTTATCTCCCTTGTGTCCAGCGCTGTAACATACTCACTTCATAACCATCAAAAGTTAGGGAGTTTATTTATTCTGCATCGTTTTACCACCATGATGCTGGCAAATTGAGGAAGGGAGAAGGTAACCCACTAAACTGAGAACAGAATTCCTCAGCAGGGGGTGGGGTGGAAGACTTAATTGTTCAGCCTGAGAGCTAATGACCCCTGGTGGCAGGGTGGCAGGCAGATTCCTGCTCGAGATGGCTATGCAGGTGGAGGGGTGAAGTATGCCTGCCTTTTTCCCCACCTCACTCTGGACAATTAAAACAAAAACAAGAACAAGCCAGAAAACTCTGTGAGGGACCAGCTGAGCTCACTGGTTTTGTGACTGCAATCCCAGGAGAGGGCCCGGTGCTGCCTCACTGGTGCTGTTTCTCCCGGCAAATGGTGGAAACGTCCTGACTGCTGCCTCGGGACCAGACTGTCTCTTGCGGCTGCCTCTGCCTCGCCCAGCCCAGCTCCCGTGTGCAGGTGGACCCTGCAGCAGCCCCTGGAGAGAGAGAGGAGAGCCCTGCCCGCACCAGCCCTAACTCAGAGCCAGCCTGTCAGACTTTCCCCATGTTCTGCTGTTCCTGTATTGAATAAGTGACTCGCCCATCTCAGCAGCAAAACCGGGGGAACTCCCTTGCGTGTGTGGTGAGCCTGCAGGACCCGCCTGTTTGCCCTACAGCTGTGACCACACCGAGGAAAAATACACGGAGGGGCAAGGTGGGTAGGGATTGTTGGGGTGACTTTTTCTTGTTACTGTTGTGTAACAACACAACAGTGATCCCTGTGAGGATCACTGCATCTGANGGCATTAAGCCAGCAAGACTGAGGAGGTGCCCTGTGAGGATCACTGCATCTGAAATGTTTCGCTGACAGCAGAAGCTGAAGCCTCTGAGGAGACATATTACCCACCCTGCTTCCCCCATTGCTTCTCCGCACTGTGGCTCCCAGTAGACGCCGAAGCTGGAGAGGGCAGTGGGTTGACAGAATGCACCAGGCCACAGCTGCTGCAGCCCTACCCCCACTCTCTGGGTTCAGGTTGCTTTGACACTGAGAGTTGCCATTTTGTTTGTGCTAACAAATGTCTCTTGCCCCCCTTAAAGGCTTTGTTTCAAGTGATAGGGATAGCTATATGTAATCCCTGCATCCCAGAAGGAGGGGGGGTAGGCCAGCAGCCCTTGACTGTTTCAAGGAATGCACAGAGATAAGGACGCCTTGACTGCTTCTACTGGCTCTCTTTGGCCTGCTCAAAACTCATGTAGTACCCCAAGAACAGTTGTTGCCCATGGCTGTTTGGACACAGCCCATCTCCCTGCACAAAATCAAAATCTGACAGTTAATGCAGGGAGGATGCAGGGACCTCATGAACTGTACATCTTCTTTGGTTGCTGGAGAACCTTTGTTACACCCCTGGCAGCATTGCTGAGCTCCCTACAAGAAGTGACCTGGAGGAAAGCTGTTTGGCAGCGGGCCAAACAACAACAAGTAGTTTTGAAAGCTTACAGGACTACCTTAATTAAGTGTGCTCAGTTGTACTTAGTTGTATATGAGGAGATTGCGTAGACCTTGGAGGATATTACAAGAGGGCTCAATGGGTTTGTTGCCAGGCAGGTACCTGCATTGACCACTCTGCCCCTATCAAGGGGGTGGCAATACATGTTTACAAGCCATGAGTGTGTTGTCTGGAGTGCTTCTGCTGCATTCTCCACTAATGTCAGCTTCTTAAGTTCCTGTGTTCCAGGTGTTTTCCACAACCCTCAAGGCCTTATCTATGAGGGGAAGCATTTGAGTTTCAGGCTTGCACTTCGATTGACATCCTGCTTAGCAAGAGTGGTTTGTGCCTCACTAATCTGGGTGGGCAATCACCCTGCCCCAGATCTGGGTAGATCCTTGTAGAATTGTCGTTTAAATACTTGTATGCAGTAACTCCTTTTCTTTTTTTTTTTGTCGTTCTCTACTCAGTAGATACAGAGCACCTGTGTTGTGTTTACACCTGAGAACTTTCACAATCCAGTTGCTGCTGTGCTGCCTTCTATCTCAGTACTACGCACACTGTTCTGAGTCCGATGGCATGTGCTGCTTCCACATAACTGATGAACCAGCTGCATTGAGAAGGATTTTGACATCAGCAGGACTCCATATTGTAAAAAATGAGTGAATAAATTCTTTTTTTTGGCTTTCGCATATAGATTATAGAAATACTTCTGTTAGCTTATATAGATAAATGCTTCTTGTTAAGGTTTATGTTGTTTAAAACTGACTTTTTTTTCATAGAAATACTCCTGTAAGCTTTCTGGTGAAGTTTTTAAATATACCTCCTGATGTTTTTTTATTTTTATATATACCTCATGTTATATACCTCTTGTTATTAAGATACTTGAATATTTTTACATATACCTCATGTTATTAAGGTGCTTGAATATTTTTATATATACCTCATGTTATTAAGGTGCTGGAATGTTTTTACATATACCCCGTCATTAAGGTACTAGAATATTTTCNTGATGACTAAAGCACCTAGTTGGTGATGTCTTGCTGGATGAATGGTTTAATATGGTGACAAAAGGACTGGGGCATTAACCTGATAGCGTCACGTGTTTATCCCTTTCCTATGTGCTTTGTCATGTGCCTTTGCACATTGTTATGTTCTATATTTCTGTTTCCAACGGGAAAGCCTTCCTAAGTGAAGGAGTGGAATGTAAGTATAGAAGACCCTTTCCGCAAGATTTGTTAAGAGGAGTTAGGACTCATTTTGCTTACAAGCCTTTCCTGCCTGGAAGAGGCAATTTTTCCCACAGACAGCTTTAGATGTTTTTCTCCTGCTGCATTCCAGAGAAGCTCTCCCTGCTATGAGAAGATAAATTCTTGCAGGCAATTTTGAGGCCCCTATAGCAGAGGGTTCCAGGGATAATGAAAGCCCTGAGAAAAACAGGGGGCGTGTCTTTTTCCAAGGCCCAGTGTTTTTAACACTGTTAGGTTTAATGTTCTTTAGGTTTTTAGTGTTCGCATTTTTGGAAATAAATTTTCCTAAATCCTTCCACTCCTAGCTTTTTTGGAGGGTACCTGCCTTATATTTTTTCACAGCTGGAGACACATCAAGATTACAAAATTCACATCCAGAATGGGCTTATCAAATTCAGGAGTTGCATATGATTCTTTTTTTCCTCAGAGTAACCTCTTGTCAGCAAACAATTAATTGTAATAGACTTGTTTGGAAAAATTACCCTTTCGTTTTCCTCCATAGACAGGTTATTTATGTTGTCCCAGACAGAAATATGTTTGCCAACTGCAATTGTTCAACAAACAGGATTGTAAGTACTTTAACAGAAGACCTATCTTAATCTGAAATTGTTTCTAACCCTCCTTCAGTTAAATTTGTTTCACCCTAAACTAGTAGCAATTTGTTAATGACTTTCAACCATGAACCTCACATTGCATTCCTTAACCATTTTTTTTTCATTCTCTTTGTATGTAATCCTTGGCTCCAATAAAATGTGCGTCACTTAGGCAGCAAAGTCCTGTTCAAATTTATGAAATGGTCAAAAATTAGTGTTCTCTTCAATGTTCAAAACAAGGCAAATAATTTCATTTCTTCTTTAGACTTCATCTCATATTTGGCATCACATCAGTGCTATTTAAAAGAATGAGTATTATGTTCAAAATATCTTCTCATTGAAGAAAAATGTCGCCTCAGAAAAATCTCGAACAGGATAAAAAAGGTCATTTACTCTGTGTAAACATCCAGAAGAGATAATTTTTTTTCCTTTGTTGGAGCATTAATAGTAGTTTTCAGAAGTAAAACACACATTTTCCATGTAGCATTTTCCATGCTTTAGTTGACTGAGTGCAACATGGTAATGCTGAAACCCCATGTTAGTCCTGACTGATGGTGTTTGAACAGAGGAAAAGACATCATCTGTCAAAGTCAGGTCTGTCATGCCTTTTACTGTATTTTATAGCTGGCTTGTATTCAACAAATAATACAAAACATGCACAAAGAAAAGCTAGGAGCCAGCATCTTGAAATATGACCTATTTCCAATAAACGTTTTAGAATATCATTTTCAGTTATCCCATGTCAATGATTGTTTGTTATTGCCTAGGTGACTAATGATAAGCATGATGAGTTGACATAAAATTTCACACTACTTACAGCTTGTATTGCTGGTTTTGTCAGTCAGAAATATCCCTGCCTATTGTATCACTCCCACAATAATTTATGTGCAGCACGTAACAGTAGAGTTAAAAGCAGACATTCCATATAATTATTCTTTTTAGTGGTAAGTCAAGGTTATTTTACTTGATCCAAAATAAAGAATTTCTTTGCTCAGAAATTATATATATGTGACCTGACCTGGAGATACCAAGTCAGACAGCTGAATGATGCAAAGCAGACAATGAAGCCTACACATGCATTTGTAAAGAAAAAGCTACACTAAGAAATAATGAAAGGCAAAAATTTTAAGATCTCACTTCCCATTCCTTAATTTGCTGCACTATTCTCTCCGATTAATGTAACAGAAAGTGTCCTTAACTGAGTTTTCCAAGGGAGCACACAACATAAGATGCACTTGACTCCAGGATATAACTATCTATATAGTTAATATATTCATACCTTACCTCAAGACCCCTCATATTTAAGGCAATTGCTACTTCAATACTCTTTAAGCATTAATAGAAGTGTCATATGCAAGGTCTGGGGGCTAATTATTTTAGCTGAAGCTGGTAAAAACACAACTATGATAGGGGAACCTGTTGGGGCACTGTATTTTAACCAAAAAAAAAAAAAAGACAAGAGTAGAAGAAGAAAAAATAATAAGATATTTAGGAAGTATGACTTTTATGTGATGATTAGAAGAATTTTGCTTTATTAGTCTAAGACATAGAGAACTGTGAGAGGCATGAGAGAAGCCTTCCAAGAGGACAATTGCTCTCCAAATGCAGAAGAGGCAGGAACAGAACAAATCTATTTATTTTGATGTAAAAAAGTTAGAAGTCAGAGGCAATGAAAACTTTCTAGATGACAAAAGCAAGCAATCATTGCAAAAGAAAAAAACCAGAAGGTGAGGGTATTTCCTTTCCGGAGGTTCCTTAAGGGAAAATTTTAAATACTCAAGTTATTCAGGGATGAACCATAAATATCTTGACTTTATGCAGTTGGCTGGAGTAGGTCGTCTCAGTTAATGGTGTTAAAGCTAACATTGTGTTCCACTATCACAGTGAGGAGAGAAAAGTGAAAAGCACAAGCACTAAGGCTGCCAGTGCACTCCCTGGAGGGGTCCAGAAGGAGCACCAGTGTCAGCCCAGTTAGGGTAAACAAGATAAGAGTGGCTGTGCCTGGCCAGACCTGAAGCCTACCCTCCACCATGTCCTACCTCCAGATGCAGCGAGAGACACCTTAGAGCTGGATAAATTGTCTGTTCCTCAGGGCACCAACAGGCCTGACTTACCCACCCAAGCATCCAGGAGTCCCACAGCTCAGGACTACATTTAACTCCCCCAGGACCACCTTGCCCCAGTGAAGCCACAGCAGGGCTGGTCTCCAGCTCCTCACAACCCTCCCCTGCCCGGCCATGAGCCCCATCCATGGAAGGCCTTGGTCTGCACATGCGCTAGGATGCAATGGTGGCAAAACCCCAGACCACTTCTGCAGCTTTCAAGGGTTTTTCTGCACAGTCAGGGAATCATAGAGCTGAGAACAAAGAACAGAGGTTGTACTTGGAGGGGATGAGACCTCTGGGAGGCAGCGGCTACATATTTGTAAGTTATGATTGATTATAGGCTAAACATGAGGACTCTCTACAGTGAGGCATCCAAAGGGCTATTTGAGCCCTGGATAAAGAAAAAAGAAGAACTGGGAGCAAGGAAAACATTCTGCCTCTATGGACAACTCTGGCAAGATCAGTTCTGGAATATCAAGTTCATTTCTGGTATCTACATTAGAAAAAGGGTGTTGAAACTTGGAGATGGTACAAAGAGAAGCCACAGAAATAACTTGAGACTTTAAACAAATATTTTCTTGGGAATGATTTAAAGAAGTTCATATCTTCAGCTTGTCAAAAGAAAGATGCAGGAATTACCTGACACTATTCTTTAAGCACTTACCAGATGTTAATAATGTGCTCCTTAGCCTACCAAAGAAAAATTAACCAAAGACCAACGGTTGAAACGGAACTGGGAAGAGAAAACATATCTTAGAAGCTATGGGAGATTATTCCTTGGAAAAAGTTGCCAAGAAAAATTAAGGATTCTCCATTTCTTGGTGTCTGAGAATCAAAACAGAAAGCCTTTCTATAAAACAAACCCAGGTGAACAAAGAAACATACTAAAATTCCACATGTGTGAAATTCTGCATTTGCATTATACAATATTTTAAAATATTATTTATTTGACCTTAATTTGTGCATTTCTCTTAGGCAAAATTCCACAAATAATATTTTTCTGTTCTTTTATTAGCACTTCAACTATAAAAAATCTGGGTCAGATTTAGAGATGTGATAGAAAGACCAAGTAAAGGAACAAAACAATATGTTAAATCTATGTGCTAAACATGTTCCTATACCAGGATTGCAACTAGTTATCAAAAGCAAATTTCTATTTCTTTGGCTCACATCAAATGGCCACATTTTTAGCTTAGGAAAAAGCGATAAGTCGTGCCATATATAATTTTTAATTTTGAACCCCCCTTAATTGGCACCTGCGTAGAAAAGAAGTCTCTAAAGATATATCAGACAGGTATATCTGATAATGTCTTCCACTCTGGCTGTGTTTCCTTTTGTGCAGCTATAGCCAGTCCAGACGGAGGGCTGGAGAATCTTCCCTTTTGCCATTAAGCAACCTTTCTCTCCATTTGATACTGCTTGTCATACAGTGATGAAAGCAATGGCAACCTTCTCTGAAATGTGTCACTTGGAGACATTCAGGGTCAACGAAAAAAGCTCAGCCACACATTTCACTCACTAGATATAGGAATTCCACTATTTCTACAGGCAGCTGGGAAAACTGGTAGTTTCTGAATTTAGTTTGCCTTCTTATGGTCTTTTGACTACCAAGTATACAGGACAGTGTAGGTTGTTAGCAAAGCAAATAGCATAGGGATATGGGGCAAGGGCAGGCAGCCCATATTAGAGCCCTCTAAGGCATCGACAGTGTTACCCTGCCCTCTGATTCTGACCCAGGAAATGTGTGCAGACACTTCTCTGCTCTCACACTGGAGTTCTGTGAAGAAAAAGAGCTACTTTATATGAAGCAAAAATTCCCTTCTTTTCCCTGCCTACTTTTTTCAAACATCATCCATGACAGCGGCACCTTTCTATCCACACCCCAGCTATATGATTCCAAACTTTCCAAAATGTCCAATGGAACAGAGGTGTTAAAATAAACACTATCATCATTTGCAGGCAATTTTTTCCTGAGAAGAAGAAAATATACTCTTCAGAACCATAAAGGCTTTTTGGTTGTCTTGAAAGCACATGCAAACTAAATCAGAATAACAGTATTGTTATGCTGCAGTGCAAACTCTGTATCAATTCTTCTGCAGGCTCCTTATGAACTTGACACAAAATATCAGCAAAGGGTGTTATTTAATGCTCATAAAGCTTTGTCATATGAGTGACCAGGCAGAGAAGATAATGCAATAATGTTCTTAATAAATTATATCATATTTATCTTATATTCCATTCTGAGGAAAATGTCAATGTTAATTTACACTAATATTGTTTAATTATAGTATAGTCCCTATTTGTCCGACAAGTTAATCCTCTTTTTGTTCTGCTGTGTGTAGGTACCAAAGTGTAAACACCTTTGAAGGTGCAGTAGAGAAGTAACAATATAAACACTGTCTACATTTCCAAGGTGTTGGGGCACATACACACACTACTAATCTCAAATGCCTTCACAGAAGAAATGAAGTCATTAGTAAAGTATTTCCAAAAGCATTGCTAAAAACTTTACTAAGATGCTTTGGTTTTTTTTTTTCCCCCATATTAATCTTATCCTGAATAAGTCGTTCATTGAATAAAAGCACTTGCAATGTAAAAGTTAAAGTTTTAATTATGGCTGGCATTCCTCCAAAATTTTTAAAAATATAAATACCTGGGGATCGTGGGAAGTCTGGTGGTGTCATTACTCTTTTAAAAATATTCCTTACAGTGGCGCAATCCTAAATGAAATGTGTGTGTTTAGTGTATGAAACTTCTTTGTGAAGACCAGTTCTGAGGAATCCAATATAGCTATTAATTTCTGGCATTTTCCCATTACTGTTTCAATCTTGAGGACTCCCTGGCAATCTTTCTCCTTTTATGCTGAAGGTTTAGTAAGTGCTAGTCACATAGTTGTTTTTACTGTTGGTTTATTCTTACC
This sequence comes from Calyptomena viridis, assembly GCA_013390005.1. Classification (NCBI taxonomy): domain Eukaryota; kingdom Metazoa; phylum Chordata; class Aves; order Passeriformes; family Eurylaimidae; genus Calyptomena; species Calyptomena viridis. Next base: position 25,499 of record WEIV01028725.1, read on the forward strand.
AACATTTTTAGTAACATTTTGTAGTCCAACATGACTTTTTTCCCTAAGGAGATTTTACTGAAAAAGAGCAAAGAGCAGCAGAACTGTATCTTTGCACACCACAGGTCAACTTTCACCTATCCCCTCCCTCCCATCCACAAAGAGCAGTATAGACAGATGTTGAAATTACCCAAACACAAACCTCGTGGATTCCATGTGCTGTGACCATTCTTAAAACCACTGTTTTGCCCTCTAGTTTGGGAAGCCTCATGACTGTGCTTGAGACACCTGAGTCATCGTGCCTTAAAATTAAGAAATCACCCATGAAGTGAGCGGCAATAGGAATAACCAAACAGTTCCAATTTCTAGCCAAGTGTTAAATTCTTTGCTGGTATAGCTCCATTTGCTGTTCCTTCAGAAAAATCAAGACAGCTAAATGAATTGCAGTAGAAGTGATGTCCACTGTGAGTTGATAAATAAGTTACCAAACAAATTTTTAATTACCAGATTGTTTGCTGCAAGATTTGTTTTTGCACAACAGCACAATACCCATTCGGTACCTCACATATATATCAAAATCCTTAGCAATCTTAGAATTCAAAATTATTTATGTCAATTTTGTTTTGTGTGGCAACAAATTACGACTTCACTCAGCTTGAAAACATTTCCTGCTGCTATCTCTTAAAGGCTGTCTGTAGTGTTTAACTATCAACTGCTGCATCACACAGATTGGAACGTGACCAATGGAATGTGCAAGGAGAGATTAGAATGAATTTTTGACATGTGTTTTCATTTTATAAACTCTAGTCTCTGCTGCCACAAGTTTGTCATTTGTTCTGTGTTTTTTTTTCAAGGGTAGTTTTGTCTTATCTGATGCTGAAACTCTTCCATGAAGCTTTGAACACTGAGGTGTAAGAAAGAGAAATCAGTTGGAAATTTGTTCATGTCTATCTCTGTGCTTGACATTTCTCCACTGATAAGGTACAGCTAAATATTGACTTTTTAGTTAAGTTCAGATTAGCTGTCTGGACCATGAGCACTGATTGTAAAACATTATCTTTTCCTCATTTAGGGGCCCCAGTGCTGTGACCAAAAAAAAAAAAAAATAAAAAAAAAGAGACAGAAAGAAAAAAACAAAGATGTGAGACAGAAAATGGAATGGAAAAATGTGTAGTTTTCTGTAAACGTGTCATTAAATTCTGCTGGGAAAAAAATAGAAGTGGTTTTCATGTTTACTTTTAGAAAACTGTCTTTTTTTCATTCTAACAGTTACCCTGTTCAAGAATTTTTTGACCCATTTAAGGAAAATATCAAACCAAGACTACCCTTAGACACAAAATGGAGAAAGATGTAGAAGATTCTTCTATCATTAATTAACTAAATGTAAAACCTTGCATTAAATAAGCACTACAAAAGTTATTGCCCTTTAGGGGCTCAGTGGTACTGCCAATTCCATTTTATTATCCCAGCTCCCTGTCCCAGTCTAGTGGAATAATTTTTAAAAATACTTAAAATACTTTAAAAAAAAAACTTTTTTAAAAAAAGAGTAGAAAAGAGGGTAAGATGATGTACTTATTTTAATTTTTGAACAGTCTTTGACCAAGTCCTTCCCAAGAGGCTGAAGAGGAAACTGGGAGATCATGCAGTACAAGGCAAAGTACACTTATAGATAAGAAATTGGCTGGAATAAAAAAGAACAAATGGGATGAACAAGTAGGAAAATTTCAGCTTGACAAAAACTGATCAGTGTGGACCTCTGCAATTCAGCTCCAGAGAGGTGGCACAATGGGGTCATGGCAAGAGAGCTTGCTACTCCAGCTGCATAGGGATGTCTCTTTGGATGCTGGAACCAGCTGGAAGAGTTTAGGGTTATGCACACATGGATTAATTCTGATTTGTTACATATGATTTACATATGATGTACATATGATGTTACATCTGATTTATTACATACTCACTTCACACCATTTAGTTACTCCCATCTAATTTCCAAGTGTATACAAGTATTTAACTTCACCAGGGCTGAAGCTGGAACAACACTGGTACCCTGGCTGTCCTGAGCAGGTGAGATGCCTGCTACTCTCAGGTTCCAGGAGAAAGGGAGGGAAAGGGTGACAGAGAGGTCTGAACCAGGGAGGCAATTAGCATTAATGTTGGCAAAATCTGTGTCTTTTACTCCAAGACTGTAATCAGGCCTGACCTGAGCCAATAGTGTCAGCTAACTGGAGCATGCTTACTGGCTTTTACAACTTGAATCCTGCTGGGTGGTGCAGGTAAGGAGTTCAGTTTAAAATTTTTGGTCAGCACATTGTATCTTTGTGTGACCTTAAACCAATAAAGGAGACTCTCACTGTATGGGGAAAGAAGCTGCCCCCAGTGGGGCAGAACCAGCTGATGGCTGGATCAAATGTTAAGGGAAAAAAGCTCCTCTGACACTCAGTAGACATTATGGATTTAATAGTAAATTTAGGGATCCTTTCTGCTGTGAACTATACCAGTACTTCCCAGTCTTGAATCAGGAACTCCACATGTTATCCTGTGTTCCCCTTCTTCACTGTGTGTGGGCACACAGTTCACATTATGTGTGAGCACATTGCAACAATGACAGCTTAGTTGTATAAAACTTAGTAAAGTATGCAACTAAATTAAATACTTTTCATGGTTTATTCGCAATTTCAAATAGTACCATCTGCTAAAAGAGAACTCATCTAGAAACCTTGTGTGTGGAGAAGATGTAAAATCAAAGTGGAGTTCAAATAAACTCCACAGTGAAAATCTGTGAGTCAAAAAGCATGGATCCTTCCATGCATGAGAAGTAAGTGTGAAGAGCATATACACAAAAACAAAACAAAACAAAACAAAACAAAAAAAAATTGGTCTCTAATACTTTTACAGTTCTAGTTTTTGAAAAAGAGGATTGTTTTCTCTCCAGAATCATCTGAAAACCTCTGCATACCACAACAGGGCTCACAGTCCTCCTACATACCTGCTGAATCTGCTTTAGAGGGATATTAGTAGGTCTTCTGACATCTCAGGTGGAAGTGCACATGTCCATCGTATTCAGCATAGTTGCATTCACTTGGCCATCTTCTTGATTGCGCTAGGCATCTCCTTGTTCCCTTTCTTCTCTTATTTTCTTTTTATTCTGGTGAGAAAAGGTCAGAAAGTTTGGCCTGAAATTTGAATAAAACAAAATTATATTACTTAATTTTAACGGTATTTTAAGAGGCTGTATTTTGCACAAATCTGAATGCAATAAACTCTTAGCTGTATTTTTAAAAATCCATGAAAAAATTACGGTTTTTCAAGCACTCTATTAGTTGACTGATGCTTTCAATTACTTTTCCTGTAATACCACTAAAAGCTCAGTCAAACTTGATGATCCTAACAGACATCTTTTAAGTTGTCACAAAAACATTTCTCAACCATACCCTAAAGGCACTATTTTTATCAGTATTTGTCAAGTTCAGCTCAAAATATTAAAATTAAATGAGAACTCCAGGTCTTCAAGGCACTAACTTGAATAAATACCAGAAAATTAAACCAAATTCAGTCGTGTCTCCAGCAATTCCACTCAAGCCAGTGGCATTTCAGAGGTTTCAGATAACGAGAGAATTTGTCCCAGTCACTGTTTTGCAGTCAATTTACAACCAGAGTTCATTGACTTCAATGGAAATTCCACCATGATAACCATGACAGAGCTGGGAATGATTATATACAGTTAAGATATAAAGAGCTATAAAGAGCTCATGAAGCATGTATGAATCAGTTTAATATGTTGAATATTCTCTCAGGACTGCTGGCTAGATAATAACTTAAGTAGATTAAAAGTTATAAACAGGATTCTTCTTTGTCTTTATCTTCTAATTAAATAAGGACTAACCTACACTAGGAAGGTGGTGATCTACAAAGTTATTCAAAAGACAATTTAAAGAATAAATAAAATTCTAGAGATGTTTTCCCACCAAAAGTGCTTGCCCTTTTGTCCTGCATTTTTCCAATTTTAACTATAGCAGTCTTGTTCAGAAATGTGTGGAGCAGCCAACCATATATCCACTGTCATTTCTCACGTATAGATGGTTAATATATTGATGTTGGCATTTCAGATTTGTCAGCAAGTATTAGAAATAATTCACACTACACATATAAACACAAAATTAATACAGTATTGAGCAAACTTTTAATTTCTTTTCCATTTCATTGGAAATAAAAAAATCCCCACTCTCTCGCTTTCGGAGCGTGAGAAACAGCATGGAATATACTGGAAGGGACTGTTACACTCTCTCCCAGCATCACCTCCAGACGATTCTTCAGCAGCTAAAGAATCATTCTTAATTATGTTCTGAACACTTCACCCCATTCTGCCCAAGTCACTGTTGACATAACCTTTGACTTAAAAAAGAACCTGGACATAATATGTAACTGGGTCCTTATTAGTTATAATAATGAGTCACCCCTGGTAGAGCTGCATTGGTGCAAATTGTTGTAGAATGTTACTTGGGGTTTGACACATCATCTTCTATCCCCAGAAGGACAAGATATTGGGATCCATTCAGGAGATGGATGGTAGATACTTTCCTGTGCTCAAGTACTCACAAGGAGCCTGACAGCTCTTTCATGCTTTAATCCTGCAGGCTGTCCTAACTCAGAATTTAACAAAGACTTGCCATCACAGTAAGATATGGAATGATTATGCAGTTATCTAAATGGAGTGCCATCAAATGCAGAGATGTTCAGGGAATTGGAAAAGAGCCTCTATAATGTGCCAACCAAAATTATTGAAAAAGAAAAAGACACTGAATACAGAAATAACTCAAATATAATTTTACATTATCTTAAAATATTGAGGCTGATGGTAATAAATATAGTAATAAGAACTAGGGTAACATTCAATACACCACAAAACACCACTGTTTTAAAACACCACTGTTTTAAAAAAAAACAGTCAGGAAGAAATAATCATAACAGATAAGGAACAGAACAAACAGAACAAAGTACTGCTAATCCTTGTTAGGGTAAAAAAAGCCCAGCCTTTGGTGATCTCACTGTCAGACACTGCTTGCAAGGAAAATTACATGGTTTATATCTGATTTTTTTTCCATATTTTGTGTGACCAGTATTGCAGCCTTCCAATCTCTGCCTTCTCTACTATTTGCCCTCTGTTTATGTGATGATTAAGGACAATCTAAGGAGCAGAGATTTCCAGTGTGGCAGCCCCAGATCAGGAACTGGAAGATTGTAAAACCAGTAATCCAAAGAGTGAAATGGCTCTTTCTCACTTATTCATTATGCTTTGGGCTATAGACAGCCCATGGCAGAACTGTGTTCATAGCTGTCCTGGTTTGGGACAAATATGTTCAGAGAGATAAATATTCTCTGGTGAAAAGGAGGCCGCAGCTGCCCCTCCGTGACCTGGTTTGAGAAAAAGAAATATTTCCTCGAAGGAAAGTGAAAGAAAAAATACAAAACTATTTATTAGCAAACACGCAAGAAAATAATAATAATGCAAAGAAATAAATAATGAAGTCTCTCACGGTGGAAAGAGAGAACCTGGAAGATTCAGGGTTCTTTGCTTGATATGATCTCCTTCTCCCCTTGCCGCTGGGCCAATATGGGGGCCCCGCCCAGGCCAGGCTGGTGAAAGGGTCTGCCAGTGAGGTTTGATGTTCTAGTGTCCCGAACAAGTCCAGAAGAGAAGAGAAACCAAAGTCTCAGTAAGACATAGAAGTTCCACTCTTCGTCCTCTCCAAAAAAAAAAGTTGAGCTGAGAGCTGCCTGGAAAAACCAAGCTGAAAGTCCTTCCTCCTCCTTCTCGGCCGAAGAACAACAGAGAGAAACCGTGTCCTTGAAACACCAGACTGCTTTGCAAAAGTTTTCTCTGACTATTTTTTCTGCTCTCAGGCTCAAGACACAGAGAGGCCCAAGATTCATTTTCTTTCCCTAGCGCAGATAGACAGTATGGGATATATCATAAAGTCACCCCAAGACAATAGCCTATGCTGAGAAGAGTGTGCAGAATGGAGTCAGACTTACACTTACCTGGAAATTTTAACCAACTTGAGTACAGTCAAAAGAAAAGGATGGGAAATCGTGCCTGGCATCACCAGTTGAACCTTCTGTGTTTGTGGCCCTTTACCATATTATCACCATTATCCATTCCCACATCATTTTATGTAATTGTTCAAGGCTGTATTTATAATCAAGATGACATTTCACCCTTTCATCAGGACAGATGGGCAGCTGATTCCTGCAGCACTCCAATGAATAAGCCAGAAACAGAGACGTAGATTGGGCCAGCAAAATGAAAATGAGCTGCAGGCAGAAAGCTCAGCATCACTTTGAGCCATTTGAAAAGCCACTTGAAGGGCTACATAGATCTAGATGATTTGACTCTGCTCATTTTAGGAACAGCTCAGAAATATGTCCAGACCTATTTTCAGGTCTAATGATCCAAAGAATGGCAATGAATAGGGTAGGAATAACAAGAGAACAGGTGGGGTAGTAAGGATGACTGAAATCTCTCATCCATAACCTTAGCTTTAACCAGATCTAAAATAAAAAGAGAAAAATTTAAAGAAAGCAAGTTATATTTTGCGACAATTCCTTGAAATCTCAGAAAACAATCAGTCAGTAAATTTCTTACCAAGCCAGCATGTTTTGAAAAGTAAAAGAAAAGGTTCATGAGAGTACCAGCTTTGTGAGTGCCTTGCTTTTGTACTTGCTTGATATTATCTTCTTCCCGTCTTTCCAAAGACTTAGCAATGTGTACACACCCAATTTGTGGATAAACATTTGTCATTTCAGAAATTTCTAGTTAAATTGAAAATAAGTTTGTGTTACCAAGTAGGGATTTTTGGTTATAACTTCTCATTTTGTACCAATGGATACTTTAAAGAGAACCTAGCATGTTTCTGAGCTGAGAGATCCCTTTTTTTACCCCACAATGAAACCAAAAGTAAACTTCTGATCCTTGTTACTTAACTGACAGATGACTATTATTTTAGACAAATGCAAAAAACATTTCTGAAAAGCAGATGTCTACACAGTTATGTCAACTGTGCTTGCAGGGTCCCTTTATTTCCAGCACTTTGTGTCTGATAGCAGACTCCCATCTCTCAAAATCAAAACTACATTGGTCAAAATATTCAAGGCTGAAAATTTCTCTTTCTTTTTCACTTGCAACCAACTAGCTAAGCAGTTGTTTTGTAATTGTCACATGAAAGTAAAGCCATTGTAGTCCAACCTTTTCATTACTAATAAAGACCTAAAATATTATAATAACTTTTATAAAAAGTCTGATGAGGCCACTTGTGAGACAATCATGGACATCTGCTGGTCTTTATTTGAGACAAATTCACTGTCAGAGTAAGTTTGCGAAACAGTCATGGTGGCACTGCACCCAGTGGCACATTACATCTTATAAGTTCAGTTCCTTGTTTTTCATGTATTTCTTTAGAGGTTTGTCCTTTCAAATTACAAAAAAATAAAATAATATTCATTGCAAAACTTTGTTGAAAGAATTAGTTAAACATTGAGCAACTGAGCATTAACAATAAATGCTAACTAAAAGAACCCTTTTTTCCAGTTGTATGGTGCCAGAGAACAGTTACAACAGGATATTTCTGCCCTGGTCTCTTCCTCCCAAATGACTTCGGAGTTGATTTTTCCATGGTAATTCTTTTTCTATTCTTCATTATTATTTTTTAAATTTTTAAATTGGTCTTACCCCTTTCTCTGTTTTATGAATGCATGAGGGAAAAATATGTCTTTTCCCTAAAAAGGTTTGCCTCATTTTTAGTGCAAATTACAGTAAAAGGACCTTTATTAACACTCCATTATCTGAACTGAAAGAGGTCCAGGATACCATAGGTAATGGAAAAATGTAGGAAAAATAAGTGCTAGCTAACCACAGATCCAGTATAAGTGTAAGTTGGCCAGTGCTGACACAGAGCTCATAAGCTTATTCTGAGCAAGTTGAGAGCTCATACAATCCACATAAAAAATTCCCCTGCATCATGCCTTGCTGGGACCAGGTCCTTAAGGTATCTGTAGGTTTGGATGGAGAAATAGTTATCAGAAAACATCATCCCAGTAATACGCAAAGCATGTGCTGAAGGTAAAGCATGGAAGTCTCCCAAGGACTGAAATCTGAGAGTCCTGATGAATATGCAACATGGTCCCTGCTCCAAGAGAGGCTGGGGCTCAGCACTTGATCCATGTTGACTCTGTGTGCTCACTCAGGACTGCCTAAGAAAGCCACAATTCCCTGTCACAGTGTGAGGAGATGTGGAAGCTGGTCAGTAATGGCCAGTATGAAGCTCAGAAGGTCTGACACTGAAGGGCAAAGTGCTAAATGGTTGTGTGTCTGCTCAGTGTTTTTAGATTCTTGATTCTCCACAAAGGTACCTCAGATCTACCAGGATGAAAAGTCTGGTCTGTGCTGAGTGCAGGAACAACAGTACTGTCCCAGTGCCTAATCTAGGCATGGAGAGGTTCATCCTCCTCCATGTAGCTCTGTGCCTCAGCTAAATACCAAAACAAGACACTTTCCAAAAGCCTAGGCAGTGAGCAAAAGAAATGTGTTGTATAAACCAGTAGGCTTTTCAATGATATGTCAGTGGTTTGCTAAGTGTATCAGAAGTTGCCATGTATTTTTATTAATTCATTATGGTTGATCTAGTTATACAAACAGGAAATGGCAATAGATTAGCTCCTGGAGAGTGTTTCATATGGGATTACATTTAATGCTGAAATTCCTGTCAAAATCTTAACTTTCAAAATACTGATAACACAGTACATACTGTGCACTTTTTTGAATACTTGAGCAATGCATTCCCTGCAACTCACTCAGAGCCCTAATAATCAAGATTGAATTTAGAGAAGCTTAATTTTCATTCTATTAATCTCTCCAGTGGTAAGACTAATTATTCAGTAGTCTCTAAGAAGCAGTCCCATAACATGCACCGGGTGCCAGTATGTTAGCATGGTTTGAATGACCACATAGTGAGAAGAAATGTTTCTCTCTCATCAGCAAATTATTATGCAGGTCCTTAAAAAGACTCAATTGTATCTGCAAGATATAAAATTCCCTCTGCTACTCCAAGTTACATCCAAAGCATCCCATCTTCTTTAGTATCATCTTTAAGATCCCTCTTCCAAGACTACTTCCCTTTTATTACTACTACTTCTTTTCCACCACATACCTTTGTCCAGCTCTACATTTTGCTAAGGACTTTTACGATTATACTCATTTCTTATTCCCCTCATCTTACCTAAAGCCTTTTTGAACAACTCTTTCTGTGTATTGTGCAGCTCTTTCAGGAGAGTAAGGCAGAAAGGCAGTAATTGAACAAGGCAGGAACCACTGAATGCTAACTAATGATTTTTCTTTTTGTTGAAGCCATTTCAATTTCCAGGAAGTAAAAATATCTTTTTTACTGTGACTTTTCTTTGAAGATGTACCTTCTAACAAGTTAATAACTTCTGTTATAAAAGATGCAGAACAGTGAAAGACTAAAATGGTCTTTTAGATGATATGTCCCACATCTGTAAGTAACTAAACCTGCAACCTAAAGGTTGTACACATCAACATTGTTAATAATGTGCCTCACTGTCTCTTGTGTTTATTTCCTTCTGCAGACTCCTATCATATATTTTGACTATCCTGAAGATAAATACGAGCTATTTTTAGGGTATCTAACACAACCTGAGTCATGAATCAGGCTTGTAGAAACCTCTGTAACATATTTCATAAAATAATAAAAAAATTAATACTGGGTATGGAAAATATTGCAACAGGAAAACAGTTTATACTGGGTTTGAGAATTTGCCATCTGCACCTGCTAGACAAATTCCTGAGTACTCTGATTTGGATGTTTGTATAGCCACTGTAAATTTGAGAAGTCAGCTAACACATGAAGCTTAGATACCATAACTCTGGGCACCCTGTGTTAAGAGCCACAGGGATCTTTTCTCTCCCTCTGCCATATAACTTCAAGAGGCAGTCATGGTACCTGCCCCTGTATGCAGAGGCTATCTGATTGCTGTTCCTTGTTCACTTGCTTAATCCTTCTAAATCTTCTTATTTCTAATTATTATTTCATCATTATCTCAGCCTATCATCATCATCCATTAAAGTCTATCCTCAGCTGGTCCACCTCTCTCCATATAAACTTTGACTATTCCTCATTCTTCTTCCCCATCTGCACTCTCAACTATTTCTGCACCAGTTTCTTTAATTACAAGTTTATCAGAGTTGTTAAGTCCCCCAGGTCAGGCAAACATATGTCCTCATCAAACAGGAATAAATGCATGCATACAGTATGTACCTGGACTCTCCTCTTGATATTTTAAGGGGCACAATGTAACGAATGAACTTATGAATCACATTTGGAAGATGCCAAATCCCTGCTGTATTCTTGAGGGCCTCAGTGTACTGTTATATTTGCTTCAGGGTTTATGAAGATGGTGAGGAGCCAGGTTTGGAGAGAGCAATGAGCCTGGCACCTCCAGGTGAATGTGAGTGAACCTGTAGGCATCAGCACCGTGTGCACACATTCTGGCTTTCTGACGTCTTGAAAGGATCTTGAAAGGAAGCCAGACTTAATGTCTCCCTTCCAGAACAATGCAGTCTAGGATAATACAGTGTGAAAGGAAGGCTCCTGGTATGCTCTGCGGAGCTGAACCACCACAGCTGTGAATATTATTTTGGAGTCACACATGCACACATCATACCAGCGTAGGTGTGTTCTCTGGTGTGAAGGCTGCACTGTCCTCAGAGAATGCTCAGAGATGTGTTAATTCCTTGTACTGCAACTATTACAAAGAAATATTTCTCTGTTTTAAAAACCTATGTATGAACTGGAATTATTTATTTTGATCTCCAGGAAAGAAAATTGTTGCCATTTGCTGCATCTTTATGCTGCGAATTTCTCTTCTCCACTGATGGGAAACACAAATCTCCTTGGCCTGGGACTGCTCTGGGCTATGTGCTGACCGGAGGAGCTGTCAGAGAAGATGACTGCTGTCAGTAGCTCTCTCCATACTTCACACGAGCTTACACTATTAAGAGAGTGGCTCCTGGTAATCTGCATCTCAGATAAGTTACAGCAAAACCTCTTGACACAGTTTCCATTTGCAGAAGACAACTGTCTCCTCTGTCTCTCAGGCTGGCCTGGCTACCGTTCTGATTTCTCTTGAATTCCCCTGAGATTAACTCTTCCTTGTCCAGCACTCCATTATTTATCTCACTTCATCCCACATCAGCCTGCCTCTTTCAGTTCTATCTACATTAATTTTGACCCTTCCTTAGACCTCAAAAGCATTTAGGCTTTTGCAGTGTGTATGCAGCTGTGCTCATGGTCAGACTGAAGGTGTGTAAGGCCAGGGTGAATGTTAATGTGTAAGCAATGAGGAAACCATTGAGTGTGACCTTGAATCCTAAGCTAACATGATGGTATAAACACAGTCCCAGTTATTGCTCATATGCTCTCTGCCTGTCTGAACAATCTCTCTTTTTCTCCCTGGCTCCCCCATTCCCCCTCACCAAACTTTCATTGCTTCCTCCACCGTTCCTCACTCTCACTGTGAGATTGGAGACCTTTTAAGCAAGTTGAATAGAGATATTCGAACACTACAGAAAGGCTACTAAAAAGCACCTAGTCCTGAATGGCTTCACGTATGTCCAAGCCATAGTGAAGTTCAGAATCTGTATTTAGATACCCAGGGGCCACTGAAATTTTTAAACTAATCGGTCAACGATTCTTCAAAATTATTTCACTACAGTCCTCAGAACTCACCTATATAAGAGAATTGTGAATTCTTGTCCACAGTGTCACGATTTTGCCCAGTCATCCTTCTATCTGATTAATCAGCATTCATTCACAAAAATATTGACACAAGTAGTCATTGCAAGCTCATCCATGGCAGAGATAGAGTTAGAACCCAGAAGATGCCTCAAACCCTGCTTCACTTGCTTATGGAGAGTAGAGGACAGCACTATTATGCTAAATAATCTTTTGTTAAATATTAAGATTTTTCTGTTCTGCTTTGCCTTCTCAAAGGGTTACCAAATTTCACCATATTCCCCAGCCACTGCCATCACTCTTCATTCTGATAATTGTTTTACAGGCAGGAAATCCCAGCATTTATTAAATTACTTTTTAATGAACATATAATAGCACCTAACAATAAATGAAACTAGAGAATGCAAGAAGGACCCATAATCACAACTGAGTCTAAAAGTGCCAATACTGATGCTAATTTAATTTAAGATATAAGAAGATTATAGAAGCTGTATTATATCAATTTCCATTTCCACTGCCTCAACAGTCAGCTAGCATTGGACAGATGGCATCATGACTAAAATATTTTTCTTGCCCCTTATACACACTTCCTCCAGTTATTTACTTTAGCATGACATGTTATGTCTGAAGAAAACGAAAATCACAAAGTCTGTTAGGATTGTAGAAGACTGGTCTCAATTAGGGCTTGCATTCTAATTTCTTTTCCTTTGATTTTTCAAAGAAATTAGTTTTCAATATCTAGTTCTTCACAGAAACTTTAAGATTTTCATTGTTTTCCCCCAAAGCTCCTCATAAGCCTGCCTTTCATGATGGACTACATGATGGATCAGCAAGGGATAGCATATCACAGAATAAATTAACTGAGCAATAGAGAACGACAGACCAACACGGAAACTAACTAGAAATTGTATCAAGTCCCTAACTGCATATTTGTGTTTTTATTTTTAGACAGTTTTTTGTTTAGGGTCAAAACTTCTGAGTTTTCCCTTTTACCTAAAAACATTTTCCAGTCAGCCCTAGCTCCATCTTGATATTCTGACTCTTGTAGAAAAAGCCTCATCTAGACTGCTTTATATTTTCAACATTCAGTAATTATGTAAGATTTTTTTCCCTATGTTCTCTACACTTTAATGTTTCCAGACACAAGTTTTTGTGAAAGGCAGACAGGAACTATACTAACTGTTCTTTTCAAAGTTCAATAATTTTAGTATGCTTGCAATTATTTTTCCTCTCCTTTTACAAACCTGGCCACCTGTGACAAAGAGGAAGTGTAACCAGCCAGTCAAAATACTGTAAGTTTTAGCATTTGGTTTGGAATGATGTGCTGCTCTTTTTATAAGTTGCTGGATACATTAAAAAACATGTTCTAATTGTATTGTGGTTTAGTGGGTACACAAAAGAACCAAAACTAATCCTAGTTCTGGTGAAGTCCAAGAACACCAGGGACAACAATCTAGTATTGTGTTCTTCAAGGTAGGTGGTCTGCTGGATCAAGAAACACAAGTGAAATCTTTATTGAGAAGGAAACAGAGAAGCAAGAAAACATCAACATTCAGGAATGTATCTGGAGAAGGAGCAGGACACCTGGTATTTTAGAGGATGCAAAGGAGGGAATAAAAAAGTAGGCAGGAAAGTAGACTTGCGTGAAGAGATAGGCAAAGATTTATAAAATGGGAGATCTATAAAATTTAGGTAAGAGATTCTCAGGTTTCAGTTGCTGGAAAACCATGTCTGCAGCAAATGTTTCACAAGAGCATGCAACATCAAGCAGTTGGTATGGAAAATGAGATGCATAAGAATATAACTTCAGAACACTACTGAGTCAGAGTAAAAACGCTGTCAGCACAGTATCCTGCATCTGACAGTGGTTAATACCAGCTCCTTAGAGAAAAAGCAGAAGAAAGACAACAGGTAAAAAGTGACTTCTGCCTACTATGTACTTACTGCACATAGTTTCCTAGGAGGAAAGCCTTCTTGAGACAGAGGAAAGTTAGCAGTCATGAACAGATCTGTGTCTGATTCCCTTGTTGAATAGACTGTATTTGGCTATCTATAAAAGCAATTTCATATTTTCATTCTGAATTGCAGATGAACATATATTGGTTTAAATTTTACAACGTTCTGTCCAAAAATATTGGGGGTGGAGGGACAGTCTCTATGCTTCATGAATATCAGCTTTTGAGTCCATCTTACCATCTTACCATAAGGATCAAACTTCCCCAAAATCACAGCTCAAACTAAGCTCAAACTAAACTCATCCATGAGTTCAGCCTCCATTCAGCTTCCCTCCTCTGCTGCCAGAAGTGTTATGCTCAGTACAACTCTGAAAAGAGTCAGCTTCAACTCTCAACTACTTTTCTGGGCAAAAAGCAAATTGAAGAGTCAAGTAAAACTGATTCATGTTTTCCTGCTAAGTTACCTCTACTGCTAGTCTGCTGCAGGACACCAGAGACCTTTGCACATCAGCTAGCTGTTCAAAGTTGACAATTTGTAGAGCTAGCAAAAATAGAGCAATATAAAAATAATGTAAATCATTCTAAAACCATGTGTGTTCTTCAGAATCAAGTGAGGGTTTTTCTGTACTTTCAGCCATTGATTTTAACATGCCAGCAAGCTTGACTCTATGTGAGCAAGCTCCATCATATTTTTCAATCAGTGATTTACATTATAGCTCACCTCAGATTCTCTAGTGCAATTTCTAGATAGACTGATTTCCAATAGCATCAAAAAGGCAACATAAGCAGCATGCTCCTCTCTTCACTTTTTTATGAACCCTGTGAAAAATTTGTCTTTTTTTTCCTGCACTGAGCTTGAGGCTGTTAGACTGCTGAATGCTCTGCCAACCAGCATGACTTCCAACACCTCTCAGTGAGTCAATTATGTCTGAATGATTGTTTCAAAGCAAACAGTGATGTACATGAGTGGTGTCCATGCTCCCCACAAAGGCAGGCCACAGGATCTAAATCAACACCTCTGCAGGCACACATATGCAGCACTCACAGCAAAGCCCATCCTGCCAGGGTGCCAGGTACATCCATAATGTCTCTGGGCAACCTGTTCCAGTGCCTCACCACCTCAGCAGTCAAGAATTTCTTTCTAACATCTAATCTAAACCTACTCTCTTTCAGTTTGAAACCATTCCCTCTTGTCCTATCACTACAGTTCCTGATGAAGAATCCCTTGCCTTGCACACTCCCTCCAGGTACTGGATGGTTGCTGTGAGGTCTTCACACAACCTTCTCCTCTCCAGGCTGAACAGCCCAAACTTTCTCAACCTGTCAACATAGGGAGGTGCCCTAGTCCCCTAATCAACTTTGTGGCCCTCCTCTGGACTTGCTCCAACAGTTCCATGTCCTTCTTATGTTGGGGACGTGAGAACAGCACACAGTACTCCAAGTGGGATTTGATGAGAACAGAGAGTGAGAATCACTTCCTTTGAGCTGCTGGCCACGCTTCCTTTGGATGCAGACCAGGATTCATTTAATCAACCATCACCCCCAAGTCCTCCACAGAGCTGCTCTCATTCCTTGCTTCACTTGCAGTTCTTCTACAAGATCATGTCATCATAGAATTAGCTTTTAGAGCATGAATATATTCTCCCATTTTAGTGAGATCCATTGTATTCCACCTAGCAAAAGACCTGCAAATCTGAAGGTTGTTTTCCTGTCATAAGCAAGGAATTCCATGGAATACACAAGTAGCCAATACCAACAGCAGCTAGAGCAGACAGAGGTCTTACAGCTTGATTCTAAGCATCTGTAAGCCCCATAGAGTACAAGTTTCATTTCTCCTTAAAAGTTTGACTTTACCATGTGTTTGTACATAATTAAACACTTCTGATTTCAAATACCACAGTATAATAATCATTAGCCTATGCTAGATTCCATTTATAGTAACCACCCTCAGATTTGGACAGCATTCTGAAAAGCGGTAAGCTAAACGTTTTCAGCTATCTTTACAAATGTAGTGAGAGGAAAAATAAAATTACATTTACAAGCAAGAGAGAATTTCCGTCTCAATAATTCCAGGAAAGGCTATTCTTGTGGCACAGATTATACTACAAATAAGAAATGGTATAGACTTAACCCATTTTCATTACAGACTGCAATTTTGTGGTTGTAATCTAATGTCATGCCTTTGCTATTAGTAGATTTTCTCCCGAGTCCAGACAGAAGTAGATGTGTTCAGAGAGACGTCAGGAATATCCTGTTTTTCTGGCACCAATTTAAAATATAATTATCATTTGATTGGTGCCCCTTTTTTATTTTTTTTTCTGGAATTAAATATATTTTGCACTCAAAAGAAATCCTGTTACCTTTGTTTTAAGTGACACGGAAGTGCTCTTCAGATCCTATTGCCAGAACCAACATACTGTCATTTCTACCTCAGTTTACTTTGTGATATGATGATCATCTAACTAGAAGATATTTAAATTTAACAGAAAGAAAAGGAATGCACCTTCATGCCCTCCCTAGTGTTCATATCTAAAGTCAGCAGCAAGGATGATTTCCCATGATTTCAATGACAGCAAGATTGGATCATCAGAACATCAGGTTTTGGGCACAGGGATCAGGTCTCTCTCTGTAGTCCAGTGGTGTCAAACACAACAAGCTGTGCCTAAACACTAATAGTAGTGAGGAAACCACATACCAGTGTTGTGGGTTTTATTTGGTATATTTAATAAAACAATGTATTATCACAGGTTTAAGGCTGTTTCCAAAACAACCTAACAATGTCAGAGGGAGCACTGTAAGGTTACCCTGCTTTATGAAAGCATGATGACTCCTAGACAGCCCCATCTATGGATGAGTCCACTGGCTCCTCCCAGTCATTTCAGAGTCCAACCACTTCCCCTCCATACCCGTACCCCTGCTCATGGAACCAAAGGGATGTCACCTTCTTTTTCCCTCTCTGCCCCCTCACTTTGTCCCCAGTGGGACAATAGAAATGGAGCAAGATTGGAACAAAAACTGCACCTCATATATATGCAGCTTAATCTTCCTCAAACTCTGAAGCAAATTTTCAGATGAGGTGGGAGAGAAGTGTGTCTTTTCAGTGCCAGGCAGAATTCTGCTGCTTGCTGATGTATTTTTGGGTAGGATGTTTTGTTGGGTTTTTTCTTTTCAAGTCAGTAGCAGATGGTTCACCGGTCCGATTTCATCTGAATTTCCCTGCTCTTGCATTGCCTTCATGGACCACTCCACAGCCACAGTATGGAGCAGTTTCAGAGCTTTCTGGTGCATAATTGTCACATCTATTCAGAATCATAAAGTGAGATACTGAAAACAGCAAGTTATTTTAAGTTCTGGGCTTATTTCTATCCGAGGTTTCCTTTTACATTCAATTTCTTCCTAAGCTGTGAACCATTCAAACTACACTTTTCATATAGCTGAAAGCAGATTTGATTAATATGATTTCTTTGTGAAAATCTGAAAAGATTAAGGAGTCGTGATGTAGAGAACATATACCCTTCTCAACATGACATTCTTTAACATTATACAGGTGTTTGCAGATCCTTCCAGTCATTATATTGTTCCCACTAGTTGTATCGAAATAGAGAAAAACCTATCATCGGGAGAGAATTTCATTTTTTTTTCATATTATAGTTTCAATCTCATGTGTAGGTCAGCAAATCTGCAGCTGTGTATCTATTTCATTCTGTAACTAGGCAGGAAAGGCCACATTTCAAGGGAGCATTTGCAGATTGTTTTTCCTTTGTATTACAGGGTCTTTTTGTGATGGTCCCTTAGAAAAAAATTAAGATTGGCCAGATGACTTCTCTGCTCAGTGAAGCAAAATGCCAAATGAATATGTTTACAGGCACATTGGTTTACTGTTTTTCTCTGTGTATCCCAGAGTGTTACCAACCATGGAAACACTTTTCAAAATCATTGGGGGATAAAAATCAGTCTGGTATTGATTGAATATAGTTTCTCATCTGTCTCATGACCTTTTCCATCATATATAATTAGAAATTGAAAGGTCTTAGCTGTGTGCTTGCAGTACTCTCCAGAATACAGATAGAAGGTTTGGTTCAGTGCTGAGATACAATGAAAGCACACAGTCCACAGATTCTAGGATTTGGCAAATGTCAGTATTTGTTCCTCAAAACAAGAAATACAGACCATGCCAGCACTTTCAAGTTGATGCAGTATAGTATCAGTAGTTCTTTTAACTGTATTAGTGTAATATCTTGGATTGGATTGCACATTGTAGGATAAATATGGTTTGCCACTATCTACAGAACAGGAAAACATCAAACCTGATGATTGTCAGATATGATCTTTGTTACTTGCTGCAGGGATATTTCTATGTCAAATAGTCAATATGATTTGCCAACCAGTGGTTAGGAGATGATTATGATGACTGTTTCCAAAAGTGTTTATGAGCGCCTTGTGGTGAGTCAGGCTGCTGCTTCTGAAAGTCTGACATTTTAAGCAGTCATATTGACCATACTCTTGCAAGGTTAGGGCCAGAGCATTTCTGATTTTAATACCTATACTTCCTTGCTTTTGGCTATATTTAAAGGTTTGTATGAAAGTCATTATGAACTGACCCTGACCCCATATATACATAAGGAATTAAACCACAGTCATATGCCTTTACCAATGTGAAAAGCAAAGATGTTGGTTATGGAACCACAGAAAAGTTAAATACGTTTCACTTTCAGATACAGCTCTATTTCTGTTTTGGTGTGAAAATACTCTAGCAAAGTACCAGAGAAGTTGTTATCGAAAAATCAGTACTTTGAAACGAATGTTTTCTTCCTGTGCAGGGCCTGCAGCTCAGTAGAATGTGTTTGTTAGCTCACTGTTTGTAAGTCCTGTACAAAATTGTTTAAGAGACTGTTTAAGGATGGGTAAAATAGCTTTTCAGTATGGAGGATGCTGGATTAGTTCAAATGATAAGCAACTGTCAACCTCTTATGTGTGGTTTGTAATGGACAGTTGCTCATACTGCACAGGACACAAAATTATCACGGGCTCAGAGGATATTTCAGGTGGTTGCATATTACAGGTGGTTGAAGAGACTGATCCAATATTCGAGACTGTCATTCCTTTTAGAAATCTTTTCCCACAATCTTCATGAGTCCACAGACTACAAAGGCATGACATCTTACTGACAGTATCTGCCAATCCCATACTTTTCAAAAATCATACACACACAAAAGCACCTTTTTTTAAAACAGCTGACATTCTCTCCTGATTTCAGATACCTGCTCAAATATCTGAGGAGTTTGTAAAATGTAGATCATTCAGACCATTTTAACTCCCTGGTTTGGTTTCTGACTTTTACAAATGTGCGGTATCTGGTTTAGGAGAACAGCTTTATTGAGTCATCGTAAATAAGAGATTTGTAATTCAGTGGTATGCAATTGCCCTGGTTGTGAATTAACACAATGTAATTTCTATTGATATCACTACAAATTATTTCAAACATAGATGTGAACAGAAATAAATGTTTCACAGC
>WEIV01028725.1:44773-74173 GCA_013390005.1 Calyptomena viridis
AGGTAGTATTCTAGATAAAGATCTTCAATTTATTTTGACCAGGAATATTACGTGAGTATCAGACTGCCAGTGAAGACCACATTTTCAGTGAGGATGAAGCATGTATGAATGATGATTCATCACATCTGTGAAAACAAGTAACCCTTCCTCCCAAAAAACAGCAAAAAAGAAAAACAGGGGTTAGTGCTGTTTCTAAAGTTCCAGTCTTCTTATAAAGGAAAAATAAAAATAAAACAATGATGGTTTCCTGCAAATGACGTGATACCACGCCACCTTCTGGTTAAAGTGTGAAGAAATCTATACCTCCTTTGTATTCAATACTTTTATCTACTTCCACATAATCTAGTTCATAACTAGATTATTTTGCATATGAATTCACAAAAGCCATACAGTCGATTGCTTAGACTGGCAGATCACAGTATATCCACTACTGAAGTCTTTGGAGCCCAGACTAAAGGCAGTCTTGCTACTCAACAGTTAGAGTTCAGTACAAGTTTTACATTTTAAAACAAGAATCTCTGAGTTTCATATGCTATCAATGGGATTTGGCCTCCAATTTTAACATATTCAATTTTCATACAGTATCAGATTTTTTTAATAATGTTTCCTTGTTCAAAGGTTTATAAATTTTGGTGACAAAAATGTTTTAAAATTGGGCCTTTGTGAATTTTCTCTTGAGAGCATCATGTGTTATTAGAGTCATATAGCCACAAACTCTTAACTCTGCAACATGCAGAGACATTTTCATAGCAGCTTGGAGATATGAAAGATTTAAATGTTTCTCAATTTAACCAAAATAAGAATCATTTGCCACTAGGGAAGCAAGCAGCTCTTTCAAGAAACATTCAATACCTCATTCCTCTGGTCCTTTTGAACTGCCAAGAACTTTCAAACAATGACAGGATCAAGATAAAGATGGTACTACTGCTTATTTAACTGAATAGCTGCAAGTGTTAATAATTAATACTGGACACACCCATGCACATTAAATTTCTCCAATACCTTTCAGTCTGAAGGCAGTGACTTTCACTTTTGAAGAAACTCTAGGACTTAATTCAAGATATTGAAGTTTTCTCTGAAACCTTCACCTATTCCAAGATCACTCATAAGGAGGACACACCCCTCGTGTATTAGTTCACTGTCCCATCCCTTCACTTCCAGTCTGCAGAGTCTACTAGCACACTGTGGTCTACAGAAATCCTGTCTATGGAGACAAGCAAAGGGAGAAACCCAAAAGGGACCTCAGAATGACAAGTAGAATTGGTAGTGTTTCCCACTTCTGATTCACTCTGTTATTTCAGAATCTCGCTTGCCTTATCCATGTGGTCTGTATGCACTACATGAAAGTGAAAGTGGGGGAGGATTTGGGCAGAGGCAACTGCCACTGCTCCAGAGGAGTAATACAGGGAAGCTCCATGAATGCACCACTATGACCACAGTAATTGCAGCATATTTCTACATCTTTAGACTTAGAAATATCAGAATTGTTCCTGACAGGTAATAAATTCCTGAACAAGAATTTGAGCTCTATGTATGATATGAGAATAAAGCTGATCAATGGAGAGAATTATTGTCTTGTAAAACTACAGCAATGAGGGCACTGCGATAATTACTGGATATTTATTGGACTGATTTTTCTTGAGGAATTTTAATGAGGATTTCACACTCCATAACCACATGCTTTAGATTCTGTCAGTGAAAATGTTAAATGCTTCTGTTAAAGTAATATGACACTTCTTTCACTTCTTTAACTGCACTGCTCTTTGCAGGGGAATGATATTTTAGCAAGATGAGAGCATGACCGGTTTTTTTCAGATGTCCTGGGAATGTTTTCAATTATTTGTCTTGTGGCTGAATCCCTCAATATGCCACTAAACCCAGACAAAAATGACAATGCCAGCCTCAGAGTGGAACAGTTGTGGAAATTCCTTCACCTCTCCATGTAGCTGGCAGTAACACTGTGCATAATGCACAAGAAATGGTTATGGTGGGATTAGAAGTGGCAAAATCCATCAATTTATATAAAAGTTCCAAAGTTAAACTAATTCATTTGCAGTTATGGCCATCACATGTTATTGATTGCTGTAATTACAGAAAAATTAAGTTTTTGGTTCCCAAGGCTTAGATTTAATCTCATTAATATAGCACTGGGATTCAAATAAAGAAAAGGATCAATTAAGATTTTGGAAACTCAGTTCATATTCTGATCTACACCATGATCTTCACAGGCTTCATTTTTCTTTGCTTCTCTTTCACTCTCATATTGCAGATTGTAACATTCAGAAAAGGTTGTCTCTCATTATGTGATTCTACTGTGCCTTATTTAATGAGGTGCCAAACTCATTGAAGCCTCTAAGCTTAACCATACTAGACATAATAATATAATAATCCATAATGCACTGAGATCATTCTTCACAAACTGAAAATTAGAGTTTGTTATTTCAGATTGCCATTACTTTCCTGTGCTTCTGACAGGGGTTACTCTGCAGTTGTTCATGGACATGTCCCAGAATTTTCAGACAACATGGCAGTATTTAAAATGCAAAATGTGAAAATATCTTTCAGATAATCTGCACTCAATTGTTCATTGATGTGGTCATTTAAGTATTTCCATGTATATGGCATGGCCTACTTTTTCTGCTTGGATGTTTAAGGTAAATAATCACAAAAAAAAGTAGAGCTTATGCCAGACCACTGTATATATAGCTCTGTGAAGCAGAACTAAAATTTCAAGTTGAGGGTCTACACTCCTTCTTGATGTAATTCTACAATATGAGATTACACCAGAAACTAATATAGCAACAGAAAATTACTATCTGACACTTTGGGTTTGAAAAAGTGTTGTAGAAGGAAAATGTCTTTCTTATTGCAGACTTTAGTGTCTCTCAGTCATGGTAATTAAAGACTTGATCACACAGATATTTCATGTGAATAGCTCTCCTTCCTTCAGTCATGCCAATGATATCAACCCAATAACTGGATGAGAACAACTCAAGGGAATAAAACCTCAAGGAATAAACTCAACTCAACTCAAGGGAATAAAAGGTAATATTTTTCCACATCAACAATAGGCCATACTTTTAAAAAAAAGGATATCAGGAAATCATCACAAACTGAAAATGTGTGTGTGTTAGGTTGAAGAGAATCTTCACCATTAAAAAGAGGAGAAAAAGAGAAAAGGAAATTCTGAATTTTGGTAAGGGCTGAAAGGAAATTTGCAAGGACCAACAGTGAAGCAAATAAAAATGCAAAGACTGTAAAGGGCAAGAAGAGTTAAAGTAAAAGAAGATTAAATATGGCAATATGTATTTTGGAGCAGTTATGAATGAGTCTAAAACTAAGAGTAAACTTTCTGGTGTAAACTACAATGGTAGTTCAGAAGCTTTACGTGAGTCCAAGCTCTCCAAATCTCTCTCAGCTATGCTGCCATTAGAGACCCTCACACTGAAGAAGATTGCTAATCTCTAAAGGTGAATCTGGGTGAAGACCTAATACAAATATAGACTACACAGCACAGAAAGCAGTGTAAGATCAGGGCCTGAAAATTATAAACTGCTTAGGACAGATATAGTTTGTATCTGCTTTCCTTTGGGAGCTAAGTCTTGTCTGACCCAATGAAATGACAATTAGTAATACCAATGGTTTCAGATTATTCATCTGGGCAAATATCTTCAGCTTTTTCAAAAGGAAAATGCTTTCTGCTATCATGCATTTCATATCAGATGCCAAGGGACCAGCTCTCTCTGTAGCTCTAGTCATGATGACAGCATCCCTGCCTGTAAATGAACAGGTAGAGGATGAAGCACTGGACTGCCCACAGAGAGGGTACAGAACACTCCCCTGGCCTGGGCATCATCCCAGGGATAAGGAACTGGAAACAGGACAGCAAGAGTGAAGCCACCCTCTTTTGAGTGGGAAGAGAACAGGTGCAATGAGTCCCATGACATTTGGTCTTGGGGTGAAAAAATGGGGTTTGGCCTATGATAGGTACTTGTCAAGAGGTTTTCTGTGAGTGAAAACCATCTCTAATTAGCAACAGTGACATACTAGTAGTAAAGTAGCGCAGTACCCAGCCAATAGCAGTGTCTGACATCTGCTGTTCCAAGGGAAGATGGAAAAAGGAACTTGGCTCAACCAGAGGAGCCATGTACTGCATGGTCTGTACTCCATGTACTGCATGGGAGAGAGAAAGTCCCTGCTAATAATGTCTATGGGAACCAACGTGCTCTAGGCTTATGCCACCTCACCTGTCTCCCAGGTACCTGGCTTGGAGAAAAGGGGTAACAGCTCTGTCTCACGGGGATTCACTGGCTCACAGGGAAGCTTCCTTCCCTCACAGTTCTTCTTCAAATCAACTTGCAACTAAGCATGTGGGGAGCTCACTCCTCTGCATGGCCAAGTGAGATTAGATACAGCATTTAATTTGTGCAGGCCTTTTGGCAAGCACCCACTGAAGTGAATGATTACACAAAAAGACAGTTATTCTTCTGTTAAAATAAACTCCCTTTTTTAAAAGGAATCAACAAAGCAAATTTTCCATGAAGTCATTAAACAAATTTTAGTATAAAGGAATTTATCAGCACTGAAGGATTCAAAGAAAGAGAAGAAATAGGGAAGCCATAGCCAGTCAAGAAGAAGAAAAGAGAAGAGAAGGGGGAGAAAGGGGAAACTGATTTCTTCTGAATGTTTTCCTTAAGCTGAGAAAGTCAAAACCATCATGAAGAAGAAAGGGAAAATGTGGCATCTGCATTAATCGGCATTAAGTTCTTAAAACAAGAAGCTTCAATAACTGTGCAAATTTAAATTTTTGAACTCCTCCTTTCTACCCTTCCTCATTGATATGCATTTTGCAGTAACCATTATTTGCAAACAAAGATAAAAACAGTATTTACTCTTGCTGGAAAATGCAGCTATAATTTGTTATGAATGCATTCAATTTAAAGTGAATCACTTTGTAAAACTTTCATAATATAACCCAAAAAGAGTTAGACAAACAAGTACAGGGTTCTTTGTTCAGTCATTAAAACAAAAGGAAAACAAAATGTAACCAGTTGAGTTTGGATCAAAATACAAATTTAATAGTTTTTTTGAAAAATAATTCAAGTTAATCTGTAATGATTTTTGCTTTTATTTTAAAAACTTTCTGTTTCAGTGAGCCATTATTAAACACTAGAAGGAAGTTTATTTTGAAAATGTCGAAAGTAAACATTTTGGTGTTTCTAAAATAAACCCTTTTTTCTTCAGAAAATTCAGGAATTAAATGTTTCCATTTTTTTAATACAATATCTGTTTTACTCTTTATTCAGCTGAACTTATCTGCGCCTGATTCATATTTGCAAGCAATTTCTATCCCCTAGAAAATTCTGGCTTGTACTATTAACCCGAAACATTTCACACAATTTCAGTAAAAAACAGGAGCTACTTCCTATTTGTCTGGAGTTTACTTCTGCACCTGAAGACTCAGGACATATTTTGAAAATGACTGTTTATTTGCTTGGCTTGGCCTGACTTAGTTGAGTAAAATCAGGCCAAGTTCCAGTAGATCTGGGAGTGACTTACATGTTTGGCTGGAAACTCCTGAATGTCTTTCCAAGGGGTTTCATGCTGAGTGCTAAAATCTCTCAGCAGGTGAGAATGACTCTACCGGTCAGGCCTACTGGCTCTGAAAGGCCCCAAACACAGGACAAGTTCAAGCAGAGCTTTCTGTAATACAGAAAAAATGGAAGTTTACCACCTCAAGCTGTGCTATACCTACCGGAGGTGGCCTGATGAGAAGTCAGCCCTTAAAGCTGCTATTAGAGTGGAAAAAAAACCAAAAAGAATGCTGCTGGAAATGTACATCCTCCCTCTCTCCCCAACACAAGCAACTGCTCCAGACACCTCAGCAAAAGCAAACACGAGTTTCCAAGCTATGGCAGAGGGAAAGCAGGCAGAGGGAAAGACACACATGAATAATCATAAGTCAGACCAAAATATCATTTGATTCAGCATCCTGTCCCTAACAGTGGGCAAGAGAGGCTGGAGAAGCATGAAAATGAGGACAAACATGCAGGAATGCAGTAGCACCTGGCTTTGAGCACTCTATGAGCTTGAATATTTTCTGAGCCAAAAATAGCACCTTTGTGTTTTACAGCCTTTAATGGGTTCTTCTTCTGTGGATGTATCTAACTCCTTTTGAAGCCATGGAAACTTCTGGCATCCTCAGAACCCTGTAGTAACGCCATCAAAAATATAGCTACCCTTTCTGTGAAAAAAACCTCCTCTTATTTGTCAAACCTACTACTCCATGCCCCTATTTGTGCTACCTCTCTTATGCTACTCATGATTTATAGGTTTCTATTCCCTTCTTCCTTGAGCAATTCTTTTCCTACTCAGTACACCAAGTTTATGTAGTCAATCCTCAACTGAAAGCTATTTTATAGCTTTGAGCATCCTGTCACCCTTTTCTAGTTCTGCTCTATCATCTTTGAGATTCAGGGGACAAGACCATATGCAGTCTTCAAGGTATGTCCAATTCTCAGACTTACAAAATGCTTTCTATCCTTCTCTTAAGAATCCAGCTGTAAATTCCAGAGTCAACCCCAGTTGCATCAGTCTACATCTTCCAACACTGAATTATATCTGCCATTTTATTACCCAGCCAGCACCTTAAGATCCCTTCAAAACTACACTGAATGGCAAGTTCTGATTAAAAATGCTTCCCACCACACAGAGCCAAAGGCATTTCCCTCCTCATCAAGGTTTTCACAGGAGAGAAACCTGAGTGTGTGAGCCAGAATGAGGCACTTCTCAATTTAAATATTTTGGCGAGTGAGTCTAAGGTGGTCAGAGCCCACTTGCCATACAGAGGCCAGACAGTGACATGTACTGGCATTATGTCTGACAGCTATAGCTTTTATGTAGCTTAGTCATGGAAATGAATCATCATACCTTCCATCAAAAGCAAGACTATCATATTGGTGTCATCGTCATAGCTAAGCTTCGCAAAGGAAGACATGGGAAGGGCTCTATCCACACTTGCTACAAGCACGCTGATGACTGAAAAGGCCAATGTGGGATAGACAAATCCAGGAACAAAAGGCACAGCTAAAAGTCTCCTTAGGTGGTATTGATGAGGCACAGTTCTTTCTGCGTTGTCTTTTCTCCTCAAGACTAATTCTACATGAGTTTTCAAAGGAGGCAGCAGCATTATAGATGGTGTGTCTCCATGCCTCTGATTTGAGGCCAAAGTGGACCACTGGTGGTGGTCAATATGGCCAAGACTGAGGTGTTGTTTCAAGGAGTCCTTGTATTTCCTCTTGGGGGCTCCTCTATTGCAGCAGCCGGTGGCGAGTTCACCATAAAGCACAATCTTAGGGAGGCAGTGATCCTCCATCCTGGAAACGTGCCCTGCCCAGCACAGTTGCATCTCAACAGCATGGACTCAATACTGGTGACCTCTGCCCCTTCGAGGACGGTAACATTAGTCACATAGTCAGTGCAGTGGATGTTTAGGATTGTACGGAGGAAGCGTTTGAGAAGTCGTAGATGATAGCGGTCGATGACCCATGACTCAGACCCATATAAAAGAGTAGACAGTTCAATGGCTTTGTAAACACTAATCTTTGTACTTTTCTTCAGGTGTTTATTGCACCAGACTCTTTTATAAAGGTTCCTGAAAGCTCCGTAAGCCTTTGCTAGCCTGTTATCTATCTCTTTGTCAATCCTACCATCCGAGGAGATGATACTTCCTAGGTAGTTGAACTGCCGGACTGATCTAAGCTCTGATTTACCTAAAGTGATCCTGTTGCATGAGGATCAGCACGGCCAAGTCAGACATGGCGATGCACTTTCTGAGCCCTTCCCAATAATCAACAGTGTGAAACAAAGTTGCGTTCTTGCACCAACCCTATTCACAATCTTCTTCAGCGTGATGCTCCAAAGGGCCACGGTTGATCCCAAGAAGATAACGGTGTTTACACCCGATATTGTACTGATGGTAACTTATTTAACTTAAGACGTCTGAAGGCCCACACTAAGACTCTGAATTACCTTGTCCATGAGCTCCTTTTCGCTGATGATGCCGCCCTTGTCGCTCATACAGAAGCAGCTCTGCAGAGCTTAACATCTTGTTTTGTAGAGGCTGCTGAGCTTTTTGGGCTGGAAGTCAGCTTAAGGGAGTCAGAAGTTCTTTACCAACCGGCACCTCAAGAACCTTACCATCATCCTTACATATTGGTGTAGGAACAAGGTAATCGTCAACATGTGGCAAATGTGCCTGTGCAGCTTACTTCCCAGTCACACCCAACTGGGTAGCTCTTCTATAAGAAGAAAACAGCTTGACAGTGGGGAAGGCATTTTCTACTGTTGGTCAAAGTCAATCCCAAATCCTGCCATTTATTTGAAGGTCTAAGTTTTGACTAAAAGTCAAGAGCAAGTGAAAATATTTTTAGCATAAGACCTTTTACTGGAAAATGCTGATCTTTTATCTATCTATAGAATACTGTTTCATTGATTTTCCTTTTTAAAGAAAATCTCGGAAGAAGGTTTCGAAACTCTCAAAACATTTTCTGGCATTTTTTCAGCATTTTTTTTAGTTTCAAATTTGGAGTTTATTTATATTTGAAGTATTTAAAAGAATAAAAGCATAAAACCTATAAGGAAAGAATTGAAAGAAGGCATGGTGAACCTATAGCAATATTTCAGCTACTGCATCTGATTACCCATTGAATTATAATTCCTATTGAATAAATGCATTTTGATTTTTCAGTCTGCTTTTAGACAAGAAAACTCTTTGAAATAGTGGAAATTCTCACAAAGCAGGCAAATTGCATCTCCTCCCAATTCCAGCTATAATATATATTCAGAATTGTCCATCGTCCTGTACTATTTTTGGCTAGAGATTAACAAGTGATGTAGAGTAGAGGACAGTTTTATACTTAGAGCATTTTGACGAGTAAGAAAACACACAAACCCTAATAACAGAATCCTGAAACTAAACCTTGAAGTGATCCTTACTGAATTGTGTACTATTATGTATTCACAGAAATATGGTGTCTATTTAAAATTAGGAGCCAAAATGTGACATTTCTGAACTGGATAGAAATTTTGCTAGAAGGTTGGATAGGATCTAGACCTGGTCTCAAATTTCTGCATAAAAATCTGAGGGTTTGCATCAGCAACACATGTTTTATCAAAACATCCTCTCACTTTCATCCCACTACTGCTGCCCCTGCTGTTACCATGCTGAACCCCTCATTCATGCTACAATATTGGTTCCCTCTGAAATTGAGATTTGAGTTCAGGATTTTACCAATAACAGCCTTTAAGGCTCTTCAAGAAGCCTTGACCCCTCTGTTCTTGCATAACTTGGTCCACATTTCTGTTTCCTTTCGTAACCTACTTTCTCATATATTTCTGCTCCCCCATCACTTTTTAAGTTGACTGTGTCAAAATACGATGCTTTTGCACAGTTGACCCCAGTGTGGTGGAACTTTGTTCCTCTTGATATCTACAGATATGGAAGATAGATTCCCTCTACCTCTCCAAGATTTTGACAGCCTGTCTCATAGGGTACAAAGTGTGGTCAGGCCATGTGATACAGCTTTCATTCCCCTCAGACCTTCTCCCTCTTCAATTTTTTAAAGTTAAGGTCAGGCTATGTAAAAGAATCAGAGCTCACTGCAGAATAATTGGAGTCATCTGAGGCTCACACAAAGGTCATGTAGGTTAGTACTTTTGAGGAATCTGTGATAAGGCAGTGCCTGAGAAGGATCTGTGATCCAAGCCAATATTTCTGTTTAGTGTAATTTATGGGAGAATTTTAAACATATTGTAATAGGGACAATAAAGTTGATGAGTGTTGTGTGCAGTATTGGACATGCAGAGTTCATGTCCCCTTGTTTTCCTGAAAAGTATTTATAGCTTTTGTTACAGCCTAACTCTGCTGTTGAGAGTTTTCTTCCCATATAAATAGCTTGAAGACACCCCAAGCATGTTTAAGAATTCATTTTCATTCCTCCTTTAGCACATTGCCTTTTAAAAGAGCATGCCTTGATTTTGAGAGAAATATGAATTAACTGGGAAAATTATAATTTCAACACAGTATTAATTTAGCTTAGAAAAATGGCTTTGTTTTACTTATATAATTTTGTATTTCAGAAAACCCTGGAAACAGTTGCATTGTTCGCAGGTTTCTCAAACTATAAGAGAAAAAAATATCCTTACATATTTTTCCTATATAACAACATATTTTTCATTACTATTTCAGTTTAGTTTCATCTTGATTATAAATTTTATGACCATAAGGTATCACAGCAGTCAAGTGTGTTTCTTTACAAAATTCTTTCTTCCTCTAAATAATTGTTCACATTACAGCAAAGGGCTTCAATATAGTTATCACTGCAGAGGGACTGAACAAGATTCTTCCCCAGGATTCTTTTATAAATATCTTGATTATTCCTTTTTTGTTAAGTAAGACTTAAAAACTCATAAGAACCAATTCTAAGAGTATCTTGAGCATGCTGCTGCTGCCCTTACTAAAGCGTGCAGTTTCCTGTATTTTTGACCAAGTTCCGTTGAGGGAAGATTTAAATATAGGTTAGGAATGAAACATATGCCTTGTGGGGCTAAATTGTCACCTTGGTGTGGATGAAGAATTTGACCAGATTAGCTTGGGGGTTTGTAAAAACATATAAAAAAACCCCATATTTGTGATCTGACCTTAACTTCTCTTAGAAATAACAGTGTATTTCTTTTTGTATCAGTGAACACTTCTCACTCAATGCCAGCTTGTTGTCATATAAATCAACTTGAGAAGTCACACAGTAGACAGAGAAAACTTTATCTCTTGCATTTAGACTTTCAGTAACTCTGAAAATAATATAAAACAACAAATAGTAATCTCTGTTTTGCAAAAACAGAATTCAAACCTCTGTTTCAGCATTTCCTTGAACTCAAGCAAAATAGCTCTTTCAAGGGTATATTTGGAAAATGAACACTCTTTCATTCTACTTACAGTACACCTTTCCAGCTGTACTGTGCCCTGACTCGTGTGTGCCATTTCAGTGCAGTCAAATGTCCGCAGTGGTACAACAAAGCTCAAACTTGCATTGAACTTTATCAGTTTATGAAGTCTCACAGGCTCAGGTGATTTCGGCTTTTCAAAGAACAGTTCAGTTAAGCCCTGTCTTGGCAAGAACAAAGACTTGATAAATGTTTATCTCTTCATACCACACTTCCCTCCTAACTCGACAGCTATGTCATCTAAAATTCCACCCCAAAATGGGTGGAATTCAGAATAATGACTATATCTTAAACATGTGGGGTTTTGCTAAAGAGAATCATTCTTCACCAGTCCCTCACAATGGGCTTTTACTTTATAAGCACAATTAAGCACTGCTTCCAAAACGTATTTTCCGCATATTTTACAGACCTTTTCAGTGATGCAGGATTGTTGGGTTGGCTAACCAGCCAATATATGAGTTGTAAACATTCCTCAGGAGTGCAGTGTCCCACAGCGTAAAGGATGGCTCCAGGAATTCTTTTCCTCCACTCTTTTCCAGATCTTCTGAAGTGTAACAGATGGTTGTTATTATTTCTCTTTTTAGTTTCTATTCCTTTTATCTTTAACCAAAGTATTTCACCACCACATATTTGTACTGTCAAATTGCACCATGGTGGAATTATGCACACTTCTGGAATGTAGGATGATCTCTTCAGTTCTTCAGCCTCCTACCACTTCCAGATAAATCCTTATTTTTGCTGACAATTTACTTCTGAGAATCATCTTACAAATTACATACTTTTTTATTCTCCCTAAATCACAGTCTCTGCAGTTTAGAGTAACTTTCAGTTCTACTGTTGCTTGGCTTTTTCCCCCTTATTTTCATTTATAGTAAACCATCTGAATATTAAAATACTTATAATACACAATGTCCTTTACCACAAATTTTGTACCAGAAAACATCCCAGTCTGGACCAAAAGTATGATCCCACAGGATTTCCAGTGCAAATGTCACCACCAGGTTTGTCATTGGTTTGATACCTTGCTTTCTTCCTCTAGACATAATCCTGCAAAGATGAAATTTTTTGAAATATATCATTCAGACATTCATTTCTCTCTTTATGGGATCATGACTCTCTCATAAGGTAACTATCCCAGCCTTCATTTTCATATGGACTTTTCAAACAGTAAAAGATACTTTTCAGCTGTTATCATACCATCTGATATATAATTAAAAATTAACAGTACTGTGGAAAAAAAAAGAACAAAATCTGTGGTCCGTTTGTAAGTCCTGTAACAAAACATCAACTGGCACTCAATTAGTTAGACTAGTTATTCTCTATTTATACTACTCTACTGATGCACAGTTTATTGTTGGACTCATTTGTTTGCTGTGGCTACGATTAATTTCACAAATTTCATCATTATTCAAACAGATCTTCCACTGTAGACATGCTTTATATTGTATTCTTATCATAACTGTTACATAAGATCATGTATTTCAGCTCAATATTCTCTATCACTTGCGTTTACACTACAAGGCCATTCATTCTGAGCAATAAAGGAAGACACATTTTATTCGCATCTTACATTCTCCTGAAGCTAAATGTGTTTATCAAAATTCTTGTTGTGGTTTGAGTTTGTGGGATGAGGTTAAAAATGTGACAAATTCACTTTGGAAAAAATATTTCTGTATAATGCTTTACCCCCCGTTCTGATCCCAAGAGCTGTGCCTTCAATGTGCTTGAAAAGATTTCTGTATTGGCAAGAGGAACATGGGTTTTAATTTGAACAAAACAGGTATTATAGAAGAAGCTCCATATGAAAGCAGTAAGAAGCCTTTGAGGTTCAAGAGGCCTTTGTTATCTTCCTAAGGGGCCTGTTTAGCTCTGGCACGAAAATTAATTTATATACATCTAGTCTTCTTTATTTTCATAGGAATAATTATTTCTTCCTGTTACAGTTTTCCTTCTGTTGCTACTTTCCCCCTAGTGCAGCTTAACCACTTTGTAACATATAGTTACAAAACATTACTTGCAACATTAATTTCAAAGAAGTATCTCAACCTCCTTTGAAGGTGGCTTTAGTTCAGTATATGCAGCATTTCTCATGTATAAAGATTTTTTTCCAGATTTGGCTGGCTATTTTTATTAAAGATGAGCAGAACTGCTGACAGGACAAAAAGCAGAAAAAACAGGGTCTCACAAATGTGAAAAGGAACAGATCAGAGTTGACAGCCTGAGTTACGGATTATTTTAAGTTGCATACTTGCTTCTAGAAGTTATCTGTCTGTCTAATATACATAGGGACATCCTTGGTACTCTATATTTACATACATAGTTCAAATGTCAATATAGCTAGCACAATAAAGGGCCAAGGTGGCAGGTAAAAAAGAGGCCAGAATTGGTCTCAAATCAAATAATTGATGTGAAACTTAGGTTTAAAAATTAGACAATCCAGAGATAGCTGGGTTATTTGTGTATGTAATGCTGGGAAGCTGAAAGCAGAATGCAGTGAGTGGCAATTCCCAAAATCAATGTCCTCCTACGCAATTTATAGAGGGTCATATAGAGGAAAGAAGAATTTTTTTTTCCAAAGTTGTCAGCTTTCTGTACACCACACAGGTTTGCAAAAGAAGCTAAGTCTTTTCTATTTTTTAAACTTTCTTCAAAAAACCACAATGCTTCTGTAGATCAAAATTCTCTCATTCATTTGATGCTAATTGAAACAGAATATGATCTACTTTCCTTTTCCTCTAAAAAGCTGGTTTAGATCTGCTTAACAGAAAACAAACCATAAAAATGTGGTTTTGTCAGTTTTATGCAAGCAGACAGGACTTAAAGACATATGGGGTTAAAGGCTGAAACACTTTCAATTCATCATCCAGCTCTGGTTCTCAAGTATTTGACTGTTCAATTTTGCAAGCACAAGACAGCAATTATATGTGGAAATTGAGAAATTAGAACTGTTATCAAGCCTAAGTATTTGTATAAGGGAACAATTTAAGAAAAAAAATCCCAATTGAAGGTGTGTAAGGGAACATAGAAGGACTGCAATATAGTTTGACAATGTACCTGAAAAATATAGAACCTGTGAAGTGTTTGCTTACAGAGTGCTTATATGTGTATGTGGGAGGCAATGGTTCTAAAAAATGCTCTTAAAGGAGATAAACATTTCTCCATATCTTTATAGATAGCTGACTTTGGTTTTTTGAATATGTAGTGCCTCTGAGCATTTCCAAGAATTATTATTATCCAGCTCCATAGAGATATAAAATGAGTGAAAAGCACTGAGTTGAACATTCCACAAACATATTTAAATGCTGAAAATTGTCTTCACTGTGAACAACTACTGGGTTCTGCTATGTTTAAAATCATGGTCTTGATATGGGGCTTGATTTTCACAATAGTCTAATTTTATACTTATAAGAAACTGCTACAATTTTCAAAGGAAAAATTTGCACAAGTCTGTTATTCCATGACTGATCCTCTGTCCAAAGGAAAAAAAGCAGAAGAGGGGGTCACCTGTTGATCAGGAGATTAGAACTATCCTTTATCACTTCTGTTTCTTCTTCTTTCAGTGTCAGCTTTCTTACTCTCACCTTGATCCACAGGTGAAACTAACTCGTAAAGTTTTCCCCCTACTCAGACATGAATGACCATCACCACAAACAAATGATCTACAGGATACAGCTCATACAGATTGAAAGCCAATACCCCTGCTAACCAGGGACTCTGCATCTCCAGTTCATCAAAGCCTCAATTCTACTCAGAAAAAATGCAATGAATTTGCAACAAGACCTTACAAGTTCATCCAGCAACGCTTGCTGAAACCTGATAAGCTCTTTCTAAAGACAAATAGGCAAGTAGATGTTTATAACCTAGTTGTTTATCTACCAATCTTCAGAACACATCCCATGGCTATGTGGAACACAGAACTTTTGTGATTCTTTTAATAGGAGCTGCAAAACCCCAAGCCTTTTGATTCATTTTACCCAACTAGAATACTTTGCTTTGGATCAGAGAATTTTCTGTGGATTGAGAATTTTAAGAGCTGACTCTCACTTCCTGGAATGTTACATTATGTGTGAAACTTGCAAAGTTTACTGGGTAGGGATTAGAAACCAGTGTACATATTCTGTCTCATGTACTGTCTATGCAAACCAGGAATAACAGTGTTGGTCCCGGCTTTCTTTTTCATTGTGAATCTCACTCTCTTGAAAAGATGGGATGAAAACTGTTGCTACAGTGATTTGAGGATGGGATGGTAAATTCAGTGAAACAGTTATATTAAATCTATTTACAAAGTGACTGTGCATAACAGACTAGGAAGAGCTGATATTGGCCCTCAGGAAGAAGTGAAAGTCAGTTCCAAAAATAAAACTTGTGAATGCTTTGAGGTTTACAAAAAAGATTTTTTTTTTTTAAAGTACATTTGTACATCAGAGTGTTCACTTAGGGGTGAGCCTATACCCTACTTTCGTATCAGCAAAAAGTCCCAATACAGGAATAGTTACACAATCAAAACCTCCTCTGTCAGTGCTGCTTCTTCCAGTCAGGGCTCCTGTCTAAGAAATACCATCAGAAGAAGACATTTGGCAATATTAACTGTGTCTACATTACAAAAATTATATCAACAAAACCTTTTGCATTTCCTTGACTCTTGAACAGTGAAGGAATGACAGCGGAATGACAGAGGAAGGATTCCTATAGAAGGAGAATAAGCCAAGTGTTTGTCTATTATCCAACCATCCTGCAATGAAGAACGGGACAATTTTTGTTCTTCAGAGAAGGTGCAGATTAGGCTGGTTTTAGCTTCTTATCAAAGTTTCTGCTGACTGTTCAGCTACAGAACATGTCCCCATTCACATGTACCCCAAAATGTAAATTTAGGGGCAGAAACAATATTCTGCAAAAGGAAACAAAATTCCACTGCAATTTTGAATTATGTAAATTCAAGTAGCAATACTAATCAATTTGAATAGTAGTAACCAGAACATAAGTGAAAACTTTAGAGCAGTTTGGATCCTCATTCTCCTGAACTCCTTTGAAGTAACTTGCCAAGGGAGTAGCATGATACTCTAAAAGTAATTATCCTGGCAAAAAAAAGGTGAAAAAATTTCAGCTTCTTCCCATGTTTTTTCAGCTTCATGTTTCATTTTGGATATCTGAGGTATAGTGAAAACAAAGACAAAGAGAAGGTGAAAAAACTTTAGTTACTAAAAGAACATTTATTTGATGTTTTATTTGATTTATTTAATTAACCTGAGTTGTTATTATGTCAAACAATGTCTGTTTATGGACTGTAACACTTCTGTAAGCCAGATCTTCAAAATATGCCTCCACTCAGTGTCTGGTTATGTGAAGCTAAATCTCTTGCATGTGCCCTTTTTCCTGTTAGCAGTTGAGAACCTTAACATCAAAGCAAAAAAACAAACAAACAAAAATCAACCAAAAACCCCACTGTTATGGGCTGGGTTTCTGTTTGGGAGAAATGTTTTCATTCCCAACATGGGGCTGGGCTGGGCTGCTCACAGTGTGGCAGGCAGCGAGTGGCATGGCTCAATGTATTCCTCCTCTCTCTCCCACTGCTTGGTTTTCAGTGCAAGCTTAGCAGCAGTGTCTTTTTCTTCACGGTATTCTGAAACCAGCTCTGCTGTCATTCATTTGGAACCAGATTGTCTCCATTGGAAGATGTCCCTCTTCTCCACCCAGAAAACTGGTTAGGTCCCTTCCCTCCTTCCACCCCTGCATCTGCTCCTGAGGGTGTTCTGGACTGCTGCCCACCATCTGGAGTGGTGGTCACCGTTTTTCTGTGACCACCAAGCTGGTCAGAAACTTACAAATCAATCCTACAAGAGGAAATGTTTTGTTTTTTGGTCCACTACAAGTTGTTCAGTGTTTTTGGGAGAGATTGTGTTGTGCTCTGTGCTTTTCTCATTTAAATATATGAATAGATATAGATATTTACTATATATATTTATTAAAGAACTGTTATTTTTCTTCTATATTTTTGTGGTCCCATATGGGTATAGATCAGGCTATGTGTGATTAGGAATTATGAGAGAGAGCTCTGCTCTGCTCTGTTTTGTTCTGTTCTGCCCTGTTCTTTTGGTATAACTTTACTCTTTCAATCTTATGTGCCAAAGCACACTGGAACTGTTTCTAGCATTGTATCTTTGACAACTCTATAGTTGATATATGATAAGGTATTGTATTCTATACTTTTGCCTTGCCAACCAATCAAGTATCTTGGGTGGGTTTTGGGCAAAGATTCTTATCCAATGATTTCGCTTATTTATTATGTAATCACCTCAGAAAAAGATTTAGAAATCTATGTTAAAACAATAAATGTATTCCTGACTTGCAACACATCAAGAGCCTGTGTTTGATTGAATTGCGATTCAGGGATCGTACCTTCTCTGTGGCAACAGTCCCATGCTCTTAAATTTAAATTGCATAATTGTCTTTAAACCAAGAGACATACACCTCCCCACCCAAAAAAAAAAAAAAAGAAGAAAAAAACCCAACAAAGCAGACACAACTGGTACACACGAGTTCTGGTAAAATTTGTTATTTGTTAACATAAAAGGTAGCTGACAGAAGAGCACGTGCATGTGACTTAAACATATATATGAACGGAAATCACACTAGGTCTCTGAATATTTGACCTTCACTAAATTTGCAATACTTCATTCTTATGCTATCCGACCAATATTTTACTTGTTACATTGCAACAAGCTAGAGTTAATGTCAACTGTGCCTGGTTGTTTAGATATTTTCATCTTTCAGAGCTCTGCATTTAGGACGAAGTCAATGCTGTGGATTCTTCAGCAATACTAGAAATCTCTGGTGAATATTCTCCCCTCATTACACACAGTGAAATTTAATTAATATCAATACTGGTTTTGTGCATAGAATACACAATGCACATCTATATTGAGGCTCAAGAATCACAATTTTTTTTTCTGTATTAAACTTCAGCTGTTTTATTGATTCTTTTGCTACCCACTCTCCTCAAGGATAACACTAAATTGCTTGCAGATGTCATTAAAAAATTGCAAATCGAGGGCAAAAGAAAATCAATTATGGAGACTGAAGTGATGAATATGTCACTAACAAGCAAACTTTCCCAATTTCCCTATGTCTTATTTGCTCATTTTGTAAGAGACTCTGAAAAATAGTTTCAAGAATGTAGAAGTGAAATATAGTCCTTTCTTTCTGGGGAATAGAATCCGCAAGTTTAAATCATTAAACTATAATTATACTCTGAACATTGGAAGGATTTACAGTAAAAATATCAAGTTGAGATTAAGTCAATAAAATTAATCACTCGTTACCCTGAAGGAGCAAAAGGGCTGAAAAATGCTACAAAATTGAAAGCTACCATGAGCAAAGGGACTCAGGGAATTCATTTTCATTCACCACAGCCAAGTTCAAATACAAGCTGTTCTTTGTTATTCAACCTGAGGTATTATTTTTCATACAGACACATCTGACCAAGCCATAATCACATACTGTAGAGCTTTCTTTATCTGATTGTAGAAGTTTCCTGTTTTAGCTATATATTAACAATGAACTGCATATGGATGGGGTGGTGTCACAGAGCAGACTATATTCCACTCACATAACCACATCTATCACTATATTAAGTGCCTTAAAACTGGGACTTGAGCAATGGGTAGTAAAGCTGGCCTTCGGTCGCCACTCTCTCCCTTACATGGGCCTAACAGACATTTTATATTGTGAATTCTTTGCTTTTCCAGCAGCACAGACAGCTCTCCTGCAGTGGTCTAAGAGAAGGTTATGGATTGCAATAACCTTTTCTCTCTCATCTGGGTTTAATGATTGACTGTACTGTCTAAAACAGTACTTCTCAAACCTCAAGGTGTATTCTACCCATGAGAAACTGCAAATGACAAATGTAGCCATCTCCCCTCCAAGGATCCATGTGCTAGGATGATGAGCAGAGACTTCTTAGTAGAAATTATCTAAAACATGAGGTGTGAATTTAAAGGGTTGAGAAGGACTTAGGAAAGGTTGTGTAAGGCACATGTGATCAACCCTTTAAGAAGTAATTTTTATTTCAAGTAGAACATGCTTGTGCTTTTGGATCTGAAGTGACCTGATCTATCTGCTCTGAAAATCAAGATGTGTCTGTGAACTGTGGGACGGTGCACTATGGTTGAATTTTAATTTGGCTGCAGAGATTTAGGTTCCTAGCCCTGATAAATTTAAAACCAATTAATGAGATCTCTTTTTACTTCAGTGTAGTATATTAGCCATCTGATTTTACAGCTACAAAAGTGGGGACAGCTATGTTTGAAGACTTGGAAGTAATGGAGAGAATTGCTTAATGCGTGATGCAAAGTAACACTTCAAATGAAATCAAGCAAGGTTCAAAGATCTTTTTCAACAAGTACTTTGAAAAACAACCAACTCAGGAATTATTTATGTTGCCAGAAATAGTGACGTAGGGAGTACATGAAAAGGTATGTACGCCATTGCCCATTCATAAGCAAAATCAAACATCAGAGCCAGTATTTGCAGTGAAATAATTTCAGTGAGAACATAACCTATTATTGGCCTGACATGACATTCTTTCCAGCATATTCATAAGAATTAGGTGAAACCTTTGTTTATTTACAAGATTTCCAGCAAAGCTAGTTTAAATAGACAGATTTTTTTAAAAAAAGATTTTCAGAAACATAGAGCAGCCATCTGCAGGCAAGTTTATTTCTGAAAAGACATTTATGAATTTATGTCCAACATAAATAAAGAGCTGTTAGGCAATTAAGCTGGAAAATGTGCATTTTTCAGACAGAAAATAAACATTTGTTTCCAGCCAGTTGATGTACAAGTACCATAATTTAAAATTTGAAAACATAACTTTCTACACCCAATGTTCAGACCGAATTTCTGCTTCAAAAGAAGAATGTGTGTTTTTGACTATGTGAATTTCTTTTATTCTTCTCTTTGAGGAAGATGTTAATCTTCCATAAAGTAATCTTCACTCACATCTCTCTTCTTCTTACCCTGTATACAAGACCTTCCTAATAAGCTGTACCCTGCCACACTTTTTCAAGCAAATGTCTATCTCAAGTCAAAGGAAATTTTGACAGTCCCTGAAGAAGGACTTTGGGACTAAATGTAATTCCTGGAATTATTATCACCTAGGTATGGATGTAGGTGAAAATTGAACTGTATTTTAGGCTGCGAATCCTTACCTGGAGAGCACTGAAGTAGCTTTGCTTTGGTCATTCTATGGATAAGATAGTTTTCCTTCCAAGCCCCTTTTTTTCATCAATTTCCTCAGTTATTACCTTTTGCCTGAAATATTTTGTCCTTGTTTCTATCCTCACTGATGTTTCCTATCTTTTATACTCTCCATGTTTGAAGAACAACCAGCTATCCCTTCAGATATGCAAGACCTCAATTAATGTAATGATATTTATTTAGCCAAAGATCTGATCAGATGCCTTTGGAATAGGTTAGGCAGAAACTATTTGGCTTTAAAATATCACATGCAGCATCTGTGCAGCTCCCTGTGAGGAAACTGATAAATTTTTGTGATATAAATGTTGTGAAAGGAAAGGATGAGATAGTTACAAGCCATACTCTTTTCTAAGGTGTATATAGGATGCAGCAGCAGATCAGAAGATGACTTTCTATATCTATATGAAACCCTACTAGCAGTGTTAACAGGAAATTGCATTGATGCATTTCTTACAATTAGTCTTAGAAAATTACACAAGCTCAGGTACTCTTCTGGGAATATAAAATGAGTGACTGATGAGGAATGTGACACAAGATTGTTAATTCTCTATAACACCTGAACTAAAACTGCATTTCTTACACACAGGAAAAAATGAGATGTGACAGTTATGCTGGGCTTTCTAAAGAAAAAGAAAGGTAATACAGATCTTTTGAACATGATTATCTTTGAAATAATGCTTATAGATTGCTGCTGTGCTCAAAGCCATTAAAGCTGAAAAGAACAAAACCATTACAATGTTTTTAACAGTAGAATTTAGGTGTGGTTCCCCAACCTGGTCATGGAATAAAAATGCGTTTGGAAAGAGTGAGCTAATGATTTCTGAGCTGTGCTCTACCACTCCTTAAAATTTCTAACAGCATTAGCAGCTAGTCCACATTATTCCAATCTCTGTGGTATCAACTTTCACCCACACTAGTATTTATATAATCTGTGGTATTTATCTAGTTTTACTTTACACTTGGTTTTGGAGAAACAAATGAATGTGAACGGCAGGTCCATTAGTGTCTGTTGCACGTGATGATCTAGATGCACCCTTTGGCTACATAGGTCTGTATACAGCTGCTGAGTGCCAGAATCAGGAAGGCAAATAAGTATAAACATTTTTTTATTCTTGTCCTGTATCTTACATGTGTACCCTAAAAGTCAAAATTGTCCACCATCAGAAAAAGGAGTCTTTGGTAGCTGGGTTTGGTTTTAGATGGTACATTTTTATACTCTTCATGTTTGCATTTTCTCGCTACCCATCACAGCCTCAGCTAAGGGTCAGGACCCCCTGTGCTAGATACTGTACAAACACAGAAGAAAGTTCCTGTCCAAAAGCACTTAGTAAGGCACAGAGACATCAAAACAAGTAAAACTATTTCTTCGCTACACAGAGAATGAAGTCAGCAAATCTATTTCAGGTGTTGTCTAACTTCTGCTCTCCATTCCCTCAACATACTGAGAGAGATAATCCTGATGCTGCAAGTGATACGCTCTGTAGAGTGAATTTGCACTCCTTGCCTCTGGTTAACAAGTGACAGTTCTCTGCACTATGGAAACCATAAACTATGTATGTCTGTTTGGAAGAAATGGCAATTGCTGCAATAATAGGTGGAATCCAAACTCCTGTTATAAACCACATGTGCTGTGACACAAAGGCATCCTGCAAGAGAAACACACCTAGAGACAGCTGAGAGCGTTCAGGTAGTGGGACAAGAGTCGTACCACGTGAGAGATCTGCAAGTAAAGATGATGGAGGCACTGTTCGGACACAGGGATTGGGATCCCTGTGTCCTACCTGTGAGTGATGGTAGTACATCACAGCCTTCATCCACACTTTGTTCTCCTCAAAGAAGAGTTTACTCCATCTCTGTGCAAGCATTAAACTCTCACACCACACATAGCTCTTCTTTCCCTTTAAATGATGTTCCTTTTGACTGGTAGGGTGAATGTAAACCTGTATGGAAGCTCAGAAACACAATAACGTGTAGATGCACAACATCCACATAAGAACTTGAAAATCTAGCCCTTGTGTATCTAATTCCTCACTGTAAATCACAGTAAAGTCAAGCTAAGAATAGTCCCTTGATGCTCCAGTATTCTTCATCATTGATTTTCTATATAGACTGCAGTAAAAGGTTTCCCAGAATCAGCTTGTAAAAAAGAGCTAGGGTCTCCACGGATTACTTCCTTGTTAAATGAGGTTTAAAGTACTACTACCTCCTGAATACATGCAAAATGAGACAAAACCTTTCATGTCTTGAAGAGTGCCTTAAAAAAATATCTGGAAAGTTTTCTATGAACTAAGAAAAGTAAAAGAAAAAGAAGGGAGAAAAGGAAAATGAAAAGAAGAGGGGAAAAGTAGGAAAAGTGAAAAAAAAAAAAAGGTAGAAGTAGAAAAGAGGGAAAGGCAAAGAAAAAAAACAAGAAAAAGGAAAAGGAGAGAAAAAAATAAAAATGGGAAAGGAGAAAAAAAAGGAAAAAGAAAAGAGAACAGAAAGAAACCCATATTTAAAGCTTTAAATTTTGCATTCCTTAAGAATCCTACTTATTTAAACCAGACTTTGGAAACCTTGCTGTAGTTTCAGACTGTAATGCAACAATTTGCAATGCTAAAGATATTTTCTTTTGGAGTACTAATCCAGAATCTCCTTTTTTTTTTTATTTAAGAATATTTTAATTGGAAAGATTATATTTTTTTAGTTCACTTAAGCAAGCAGTTTTCTTCTAAAAAATCTAGATTTCTGTTAGCACTGTTAACTACTTCATCTTCCTTCCTATGCATATAAACGTCATGTCTGGAGCAAAGCAAAATATGAACCACATGTTTCATATAAACAGTTAGATGCTTTGCATATAGATGGTGCTTAGCTGGAACAACTATAAAGGAATAAACCAAAAGGAAACAGTAGGTGAAAGACTCAGCATTTTAGTAAAAAAGCAGGAACATAAGCAATTAATCATTGATATGGAAAAAAGTGGATAGAAATAGGGGGAGGAAAGTAGTTGCTACAAGACAGAAAAAGATTTGGTTAAGCTTGCATTTGAGACCAGCCTCACCCAACCACAGTGTGAGTCTTGTTTAAAATACACATCCAGGGCCACACTCTGCCTTGGCAGAACCAGTGTCAAACCCTAAACATTCATTTTTCATAGATACGAGTAAGAAGAGAATTTGTCCTTTCATCATTCTATAAATTTACTGAATGTGTTGTTTACATTTCAAGTATTCAGAATTAAAGACAACAATATAACTCAGACAGGATTTTGATCCTAATTGCATCTGGTAAAACACAGAGGAACTCTACTAAAATAAACTCTGATACTTAATTTTGTTAAGCAAACTTCAGTAGAGTGATATAGATTTATCATTGTGTAACTCAGATCAAAAGCTGATTCAGACAAAAGCAGTATTGGAGTGAGTAGTGCCAGACTTGTCAAGCCTCATACTTCACACAAGACATTCATCTGGCTCCATCTAGTTCTCTTCAGTGTGGTGTTTTAGTCTCAGGCGACCACACAACAGCTCCTCAGCTTCCCTCCAGCTCCAGGATCCAACATCAGATACATATGTTTAGACTACTGACAAATTGAGTTTGGCAGATGGGGGCCTGGGTGGGGAGGGAGGGATGCTGGAGCATGATCCACAGCCAGGAGTGGTTGCTGTGAAGGGATATCCCACCCTCTGAGTTCTGCAGGTAAGCAGCAGTTCCCCAGCTGCAGCTTCACACCACTGTCTCTTCTCCACATGGTCTCAAGTACCACGTTCCCTCTAAAAGCACAACAGTCCTGTAAAACCAGAACTAAGATCTTAACCTTAATGACAAGAATATGCAAAAGAAATTACTTTGGTGATTCCCACTACAATGAAAAGTTTACTAAACAGAACCTCATGTTGACAGGTAAGGTGTCACCACAGTAAGAAATTTTGTATTTTCTTAATGTTTTGTGGAACATGGTAATTCATAAATTTTGAGTTTTCCACAGTGATTACCATGGTATTCTGTGGATAGTGTCTGTGAAATGTATTTTCCTCCTGAAAAGACACGAAAAGAAAAGCAAACACTAAACATTGCTAAAGAATGCTAAATGTGTGTTCTTTTTACTTTCTAGGCTAGCAGTCACATCCAGGCTGAAAATTAAGAGATAAATGAATACCAAAGGGTTCTGAGAAGGGCAATCCCAGTACATTGCATAAACATATATAGCACCTTTTTCAGTTCTTCGTATAATATGTATAAAAAATGATTGTTCCCTTCTGAAAAGTCTTTGCAATGCCTATCTGATTAGTGGATACCCCATTGTTGATTAAATTACTAAACATAATATTCTTTTATAGCTAAATCAAATTATCTAATAATAGTAGTCTCTAGTTGCAATCATACTTTTCATTTTCATTCACAGAGACAGACCTGCTACTTTGAGATTATTTCCTACAAATAATAAAAAAGGACAATGAAATTCGGGATTTGATTTGCTCCAGGCTACAAAAAAGTTAAGAGCCAGATTCTGTCTCCATTTTGCCAGGTCTGGGAAGAGTGGAGGCTGGGAGACAGGGTAGGAGGTCAAAGCACAGTGAACTTCAGATACTCTTTTATCTCTCTTTCATCTATTATCTTCATCACACAAGTGAAATTGTCTTTTAAGGATAGTTAGGAAGCAGTTTAGGTTAGAGCAGCCCTGTGGCTGTCCTAAGACAGATGGTTAGAAGAAGAATGATAGAATATAGCCTCATTTTTTTTCCAACATGGAAGCATACGGGACTTAATGGAAAATATACAGAACTAAAACCAGAGAAAGCTCAAGATTTCCTGAGTCCTAGTTCTGCCTGAAACCCCTTGTTCCTCATCCAGGCGTAGAGGTACTTCAGAGCTCCATTTAAACTAAAAGCTTTAGTGGGATTCTTTACCTGATAAAGCTATAGGTCCTTGGGCTACAAATTAGGAGACAAATATCACTGAAGTTCAGTGGTGATCAA
The DNA here is from genome assembly GCA_013390005.1 of Calyptomena viridis. Taxonomy (NCBI): domain Eukaryota; kingdom Metazoa; phylum Chordata; class Aves; order Passeriformes; family Eurylaimidae; genus Calyptomena; species Calyptomena viridis. The sequence goes on from WEIV01028725.1 coordinate 69,994, forward strand.
CATTCCAGTTCACTGTCAGTACCATGAAATAGATTGAAAAAACTCTTTGAAACGAAATCATAATAAGTCTGTATTGAATTTAAAAAAAAAAAAACAACAAACTTTTGAGGAAAAAATACTTTGCTCAACTTTTTTTATTACAGGGTTCTTGCCATTCTTAAAGGGGAAAACAAACAAACACAAACAAACAAACCCCACAAAAAACAAACTTCAAGATCATGAAAAGATACATGTCAGGCAGTCTGCATCTCACTGATGCTAACCTAATCTATCAACAGCCTGGGAAATACGGGTCTTGACAAAAGGAAGCAGATGTGCTCTTAATCCTCCTCAAGTGAACTATGGGATGGGTATTCTCAATCATCCAGAATGGCTTCTCTGGTGCCCTTATGTCTATTCGTAAAGGCTGAACAGAGTATTTGTCATGGAATCAGACCTTCACTTGGGATTTGTGTACGTTTTAATCCTTTGATCATATGTCTCATATTTTACCTTAACTGAACCTTCGTGGACTTTTGAAGATAATCATTGCTTTCCATTTTTCATCAGAAAGAGCTACTGGCACAAGCAATCATCCTTCTCTACAAGCATTCTTGAAATGCAGGAAGCCACTTGCCCAGTCTACTGACAGGCAAATAGGATACAGTAGGTGCCAGATTCAGACTTTTTTCAAAGAACAGTTGTTAAATCTTTGCTACTTTTTGTTGATAGAAGGCTTGTTTAATCTTTCATTGATCATATCCAAGTGAGGTGAGAAAACACCCTAAATGCCAAAAAGGAAGTAGTGTTTATTACACCTTTTTCATGACCAAGATACCATGACTTGTGTAACACGGTGTGCAGAGGGCAGTCACTGAGCTCTGCTTGGCACTCTCTCCAGCACTATATATAGTACTATTTTCGAGACAAGAGAGCTGCCTTTACCAGTTGCCAGTGAAACTAGTTTCCTGTATCATCAGCATGTAGAGGAGAAAGAGCCACACTTTGCTAAAGAAGCCAGATGTCCCAAATGTTTGAAAACAGTAAAAAAATTACGCTTTGTATTTAAGCCTTGCATTTAAACACAGTATCCACCATGGACCCAATTTCCTTGAAAACACAGGCCTTTGTCTCTTATAGGAAGTATAAAACTGGAGAGGAGGCCAATGCTGTCATCAGTGAACTTTCTTCTTATTGTGCAGAAAGTACAAGCTAGGGTCAAATCAACAGTCCTAGCTCTTCTACCAGGAATTTTCTCCTAGAGTGTGTCCTTTATCATTGTCTATTCTGCAGAGTCATCAGAACAGGAAGTGAAATACACAGTCGAGATATTCTGCACTTCAGCAAACCCAGTCTGACATTTAACTACTGCTCTAAACTCCACCAAAGCCAGAATACAGTCACTCAGAAATTCAGAGGTCTGTAAATGGTTCATTTCGTCTGTGCACACAGTACCCTTGGCAAAACAGTATGTGAAGTCCAGTATAGCAACCCTCTTATCTTGACTGAGAAAGTAGTGTAGATTTGTCTGAATATAACCTCCTTTGCAAGGTATTTACAAGTACGGTATATTGGTTGATCACAGGACAAAGCAGTGTGCACCATCACACAAATGTTCATAAGTCTTTTGGTCATAGGAATAAAAAACACAAGGCAAGTGATTACTTATTAATATCACAAAATGAGACAGATATATCTCTGGCTGAAATACAGGTCTCTTGCCACCTAGATCCATGTGTAAATCGCTAGGCCACTGTTCCTACAACCAGATTACTTAACCTTCACATGCTTCATTCTCCCCCAAAGTAAAATAATATAATACTCTTTCATCTTTCCTTGACATAACTGGAATGTTGAACATTCATAGAATACTTTGAAGATGTAAGCTACTCTGTAAGAAAGCAAAAAAAAAATGTTAATGGCTTACTGATTCTTATATACAGATAAAAAAACCCCATGGAGTAAAACTGCAACAGGCATCTTCCACAGAGGCAGTACCATAAGAGTCTTCCAAAGCCCAGACCAGCCCAGGATAGACAACACTAATGAACTCGTTCTGTGACATTTTCCTACTCTGGAACTGGACCCAAGTGAACTAGTACAGGTGATTGCTATGACTTGACAACCTTCTTTTTGCAGATAAATGTTCACTGACAAAAGGCAGTGCTTTATTGTGCTACCTAGAGAAAATGAGCTGTTTTATATAAAACTGATCTGTGATTCAGGAGCTCTGGATTTATCTGTCATCTCTACCACATATTCCTGTAGGACCTTGAGCTAGTCAAGTGCTCTTTCCATTCCTCAGATCCCCATACGTAGCTATTTCATCAGCAAAGCTGCTGGAATTGACAAAGGAATTACCAGAGAAAATTCTACAGTAGGTATGGCAGATTGTGTGACTATCAGGGCACAGAATCTATGGCTCTGTGTCTATGTAGATAGAAAGTCTATGCAACTGTTCAGTTTTGCAAAGTTAAAAATTTCAGCTGGTTCTATTTAACATTTTTATAAGCATTCAATTTCTTCTTTCCCTTAGCTGCCAAAGTTCTGTGATTAGAAAACATTTTGTTCTCAAACTCTCGCCATGCTTTCATTGCCATGTTTTTATGAGCTAAGTGACAGGGATAAATGAAGGCTAAGCCATGCATGGTTTGAAAAACAAAATCAGTTAAAAACTTTTTACTGATTGGGCATAAAAACACCAAGACAGATGATTATCCAGTGGTTATTTCCACGAAGTAGTCTTGAAGGATAAATATTTAAAGAAAAAATAAAAAAATACTGTATTTTTCCTCAATTGTTTAATTTGGTTTATGAAATAAAAACAGTCCTTTTTCCCCATCCCCTTTAACTTTCATATAAAACCCTCTGAGTGAATTACGTAGGTACAGAAAATGCCAGGGAAACATAATCTGATAGAGTAGCTATAACCCATGATGAATATGAAGACTGCAGTGAAGTTATAAAATCATTTAATAGTAATCAAAACAAAAATTAAATTGTATCTTGTTTACTGAATTGCCAGAAATTATAGTTTTACCTAAACAGATTTTCCATGTAGCTATATATTAAATATACTCTTGGAGTTTCAGATTAGCTACTCACTGTATTTTGGAATTCAGTGCTGATGTTTAGACTGAATCTTAGTGTTGCACTCACCCCATCTAGCTGCAAGCATCAGGAAGGCCAGCTAGACAAAAGACAGAACCATCCTTATGAAAAAGAGTGCAAATCTGATTTAACTAAACAACAGAATTATATTTCTTAGAGAAATAAAGCTTAAGACATTTTGAGTTGTGATCTCTCATTACCGGTTAATAATCCACTGAGAGTATATTCTATTGTGTTTCACTAACACAGTTGCAGCACTTCTGCACTTTACAGAAAATCTGTGTCAGAAAAGCATTCTTAAAGGTGGACAGACATACATTGAGAAGTTTAGAAATGTAAAAACTAAAATTCTTCGGGGAACTTAAGTCGTCCCTTTGGTTTGCATGCACTACATTTCAAACTTTTATCAGTACAATAATACACTACCTATTATTATTTACCTATGGCAAAACAAACCAAATACAGATCAACAACTTGCTGATCTCAATTCTCATCTGCTTACACAGCAACACTCCCCATGTCCCCTGCCTATCTCATTCTACTTGAAAACCACATAGTCCTTGCCCTTAGGCACACGGAGGAAGGTTCCTCTGCCCGTTTTACAGAATCACAGATCCCAGAATATTCTGAATTGGAAGGGACTCACTAGGATCATCAAACTCCAACTCCCAGTTGAGTAAGTTTTAGTAAGACTTTTATTTCCAGACAATGCTTCTTGCTAACAAAGAATTCAACAGGGCTGCCACTTCCTTTGCCTTGTCCCATTTGGTCTTACTGCCAAAGAAATGGAATGAATTAATATAGAGCAGGGGAGAAAGAAACAGAGAGCACGGCAGAAGACTCAAGAATGAGCATGGTTAGGATACCTGCAGGAATAGGTCTTGACATGTAAAAGGGGCTGAGGAGTAATGGGCACACTGGCAATAAGCCAGGGTATAAAACAACTGTGTTTATGCAGACTAGTTATGTATTTACTTCTGCCTAGTAAAAGGTTATAAGAGTTTCTTGTGCTTTTGTAGCACATTATTGGTCATTTGTAGATATTAGTAAAAAAATAAGTTGCAGTGAAACAAAATACTGGTGGGAGGGG
>WEIV01028725.1:78078-95974 GCA_013390005.1 Calyptomena viridis
ACAGCTTCTTCAGGGGGCCTCTCTCAGACAGGAAAGTTCTATCTTATCTTAAACTAGTCACTTATTCTCTTCTAAGACATTTACAAGTAATAAACTATCAGTTGACATACTATATTTGGGTCTCTTCTTAAATTTTCTTTTTCTGGTTTCAGACTGTTTCAGGAAGAAGCTAATTTTGCGTTTATTTGACTGGAAATCAGGATATCACTTTTTACAAGGATTCTACTCTCAGTATTTTACAGCAGTGGCTATGTGCCATTCACATGTATCATTCCCAATAAAAGAAAATTTCTTATTTGGCAAAACTGAGATGTGCTATTTTTTACAAAGTATCACATTGTTTTCTCTTATCTTTCTAACGCGAGGAAAGGAAAGAAAAATAAAATGAAATTACCATGTCCCTTCTGAGGGAATCTTTTAAGCACCACTCATGCCTCTCTCTACAGTAAATTGGATCTTCCTGAATAGCTAAACTTTTATCTAAGATCATCTAGTAGCAGGGAAGATTTGCACTCTCATAGCTCATATCTGCATGCTTCCTACATATGAAAATGTAGTGTAATGCAGTGTAATGACGTCAAGTTGTTGACATTGTTGTCTTTTAAATTACCTTTTTTACTGGGTTTACAGAGTTTCAGGAATGTAAGAAGCAAAATTTAGCATATGCTGAAACATCTACAAAGAGGAGTAAGTCCCAAGACAAGCCCAGGTCAATGTCTAAAGTATACTGAAAGCAAGGACACCCGCTTAATAGAAGCAGTCAAATTAAAATGACTATTTCTGTGGTCAGCGGCCTCCCGCAAAATGCATAAAACTCTAGTAGGATACTGAGGACAGCCTCACCTCTAAATTTATCACCATGTTTATAAATTCTCTATTCTACCACAAGGAAAGAGCAGGATTCTCATTTCTGTTGAGAAAAAATTTCTTCTAAGAAAATTTCCAAAAGTGCATACGGACTGCAAATTCTAAGGCAATTACCACTTCGGGAGCTCTGTGCTGCCTCATCTTTCTCTCATTTCCAGCTCCAAAAGTATTTTCAGTGGAAGACATGATGGCTGACCAAACGGTACCTTATATGTTAAGTCATCTCCCAGAAACTATGTGGTTCTTCACATTTGTCCTGGATTTCACTGGGATAGAGTTAATCTTCTACTATGTTGTTGGTACAGTGCTGTGTTTTGGATTTAGTGTGAGAGTAATGTTGGTAATACACTGATGTTTTCATTGTTGCTAAGCAATTCTTACCCTAAGTGAAGGACTTTTCAGTTTTCCATGCTCTGTCAGAGAGCAGGTGCACAAGAAGACAGGAAGCACAGTCAGGGCAGCTGACTTGAACTGACTAAAGGGGTATTCCACACCACAGAATGTCATGCTCTATATATAAACCACAGGGAGTCAGCAAGGAGCTGCAGATCACTGCTCAGGGCTGGGATGGGCATTGGTAAGCANAGATGTTTTGCTTTCAGAATAATTTTTATTCTTCAGAAAACGTGTTTTTTACCATGGAGAAAATTCTATAGTGTGAAAAAATACATGAAGATAAACTATCTGGGAGCTAGCAACCACCATTTACAATCTCAGAGAGAAACTAAGAAAACTTTACTAGAAACAAGAACTAAAAAGCTTTAGCAGTAAGATTCCTCCAAATTTTTCAGGGAAAGATAAGAATCAAAAATTGGAACACTGAAGACATAATTCTGCTTTTCTGAAGAGACTGCAAGTTAAGAAACATTTTTTAAAAAGCCTCACAATGACAAAAGAAACGATCTTTCTTATGTACATTTCATATACAATTGCAAAGTTTTTTACATTCCCTATTAAGCTAACATCAATCACACTGAAAAGATACACATTTTTCTGTATCTTACAACATTCAAGTAAAAAACACTGGGGTCAAAGAATAATTTTGTTTGAAAAGGATCTTTAGAGATCATCTTAATCAATCTCCAGCTCACAGCATGCTAATTTCAAAATTAGGTCAGGTTGCACAGNTGTTTTGGATTTAGTGTGAGAGTAATGTTGGTAATACACTGATGTTTTCATTGTTGCTAAGCAATTCTTACCCTAAGTGAAGGACTTTTCAGTTTTCCATGCTCTGTCAGAGAGCAGGTGCACAAGAAGACAGGAAGCACAGTCAGGGCAGCTGACTTGAACTGACTAAAGGGGTATTCCACACCACAGAATGTCATGCTCTATATATAAACCACAGGGAGTCAGCAAGGAGCTGCAGATCACTGCTCAGGGCTGGGATGGGCATTGGTAAGCAAGTGGCAAACAATTGCATTGTGCATCATTTGTTTTTCCTGGGATTTATTCTAGCTTTTCAAGCCATTTTGTATAAGAAAGGAATTCTTTTTTAGAAGTATATAATGCATAGACAAAACACAGCACTTTCCTACACATTGCACATATGCAGACTTTTGCTCTGAGTTATCTCAAAGTTCAGATGTTTTCTTCAAATGTCTTTACTTCAGAAACCATGATAGAAAATTATTTTCCTCCTGAAATTTATTCTCAGTAGCAAAGGAACACTGCCCTGCTGGCTGGTTTTGGCCTTCTTGGCTGTAATACAGGCAAAGTATTCTGCAGTAAAAGAAGAGTATTTTTATTGGATTTTAATCCTTCTCGATAATGCTGAGACAAAGTGGGCTTAACGATTTAGACCTATATAGAACCTTCTTGTGATTTATGTTGTGGTTTCTTTAACAGCCATACAATTTCTCCTCTGTCACCATTTCTCACAGCACTTTTCCTCAGGTGTGCCATTTTTTGTTTCAGTCCTTAAAATAGCTATCATCGTANTACAATTGCAAAGTTTTTTACATTCCCTATTAAGCTAACATCAATCACACTGAAAAGATACACATTTTTCTGTATCTTACAACATTCAAGTAAAAAACACTGGGGTCAAAGAATAATTTTGTTTGAAAAGGATCTTTAGAGATCATCTTAATCAATCTCCAGCTCACAGCATGCTAATTTCAAAATTAGGTCAGGTTGCACAGTTACTGAAAATTTGCAAGGCTGATAATACCAGAGATTTTCTGGACAGTCTGTTACAGTGCACATCCATTCTCATTCTTCATATCTAACCAAAAATCCTCTTGGCTTCTGTCCTTTCACTGCATACCTCAGAGGAAGAGTTGGCTCCATCTTCCTTGTGAGTGCTGTTTAGGGAGCAGAAGACTTTGGGTTCCCCAATATTCTGCCTTTCTTTGTTCAGGCTAGATAAATGTAGTTCATTCAGCATCTCTTCATTTGTCAGGTGCTCCAGTTCTCTGAATTTGTCTCAGTGGTCCTATGATCTCTCCATTTTGTCCGTGTCTCAACTGCATTCACAGTTTCAAAGTACAGTCCTGTCACCAGGATGGCTTGAACACAATTCAGAGGATAAAATGAGGCAGGATATATGAGGATCTACAGAGACATCTATTTTGACTTTATAATCAAAACCATTGAATGGATGATCTTTTGCTACCAAGAAAAGTCATGACTTCTTTGAAACATACTGTGAACTTCATGTTTCATATGTAAAGTAAATAGTTGGAACATAGTATCACATTAATTATTTCCCAAAGGATTCCATACTCTGATCTATTGTTTATTGTCAAACACAATGACCTTTCTAATAACCAATGATCACTCACTTTGTTCCATTTAAAAGCTATTAATGCTGTATTTTGCCTTCAAAAAATTCTGCTTTCACATACACAGTAATGAAACAGAAGTTAAGGGTTTTGTTGTATTCTCTTCATTACTTAAATAGGAAGAAAATACATATTCCTTAACAAAAATTTGGGGTTAGGGTGAATGATATACAAACTTGCCATTATTTGTAATTTATCATGTAATTAAATTATAAGTTCTAATAATTAAGTCATCTTTCAAACATATCTTCAATCATTGTACTAATTATTTATTATATTAATCATCTTCCAGTGGTAAAAAGGAAACAATCACTGTTCTACTCTGGCATGTTTAATTCTAAATTTTATTTTGTATAAATACATTACAGTTCTTCCATTGGCAGTCAAAAAATTCTCTATAAAGGCAGTATTTACTGCAGTTTCTCTCAGAGCCAAGGAATACATATGGAGCTTGACATTTTTGAGTTTTCAAGTATTGATCTACAGTATTATTAGAACTATTGCTCTTACTATTTTATGCTGTCTTAAAAGTGCATCTTATGGTAATTTTTATGTGTTCACCATAAAAAAAAAAAGGCATTGCATAAAAATAAATGCTGAAATGGACAAAAAGTCTACACTCAGCCACTGTAGATCTCTAGGATCTCTGCTTTTTAGTACTAAGAGAAATAAAACCAGTCTCTTTAAACCACTGGAGGACATTCTCAACTTAATAATGTACCAACTGCAAATACAGAAAACCTTGTATTTTAAAAACAGGGAATTCCATTCATTCCTTTTTCTCTTATATCACTTGTCCCTTTAAATAGTAACAGCTAGGCAACAAAAAATCCCATTTTTTACTCTGATTTCCTGCTGTAATGGGTCAACCTTCTAATCACAACACTTTTTGAATCATACTTAAGACAAGAATTAAAGTTCTTGCTAAAAGACAAACACAACCTGCCTCAACACTTCTCTTTTACAGGAGTCAGGATCAAGCCTTCCTGGCACCCATCCCCTACCCAGGCATTCCTAACGAGATGAAATAGGAAGAAAAACACAACTGTGGAAGAAAACTAACAAAGAACAATAGCTTTCTTGTTAACTAGAAATTAAAAATACATGCAGAAAAATAACCAAAGTAAATTGAAAAACCCACATATGCACAAGTTATTGGATTAGATTTTTCCTAGATTTCTGACCAAAGATAAGTGGCTTTAGACTGCAAACTGTAGCCAAAAAAGGAGGAGGAAACAAAGCAATCAAAACTTACTTTGCAGACAGTAAGCAAAAATATCAGTTATATGATCAGATGACAAGGGCATATATGTATGCACTGAAGGTCTTGCAATTTAATAGTAGGAAAAATACATGTGAAAAACAAAATTACTCTTTTTTTTTTTATTTAAGGGGCATTTTTGTTTGTGACAGGGACCTTCTTAAAGTATTTAACAAAGTAGCGTGATCTCCCATGAAGACTTCTGTAGCCTTTAATGAAATTGCCCTCAAAACCCTGGAGCAAACAGACCCACCTTTCTTACAATTCTTTCAGTCATTCATACAGTCTGTGCTATTACTGATTCCACCCAAACCCTCACCAGAATCACAGCAGTATGTCTCTAGAGGTCCATTACTGTCACTTTTGACAAGGTCAAGCATCAAAACCTTCTTATGGCCACTGCAGAGAATTCCAGTACTAATGTCAGAACTTTTGCTTACAGCTGCTTGTTTAAGAGGGAAAAAAATTTTTAAACATTTTCAAAACAATATATTTTTTTTAATTACAAAATCTGGACAAGGCATTTTCACACAATAGGTTTTCTACTCATGAATAACAGCTATATCAAATTAACCTACATGACATGTAGGTTCAAATCTCCTTTTAATTAGGACAAGATTGCCACTTCTATAAATTTAAGTTATAATCAAGCTTTTCCAGTTCTTTGATTCAACTGCTTAATGTATTTGTACAGACAATAGAAGAGTTTATTGTTATATGTTCAATGTAGAATTTTAGCTCTGTGAGATTAACTTTTTATTATTGAAGTTTCTGGATGAAGGAAAAAGAACTTGCAGATAGGCAAGAATAAGTCTAGCAATAATTCTTTCAATACAATCAATGGAAGACAGTTTTTCCTTGATACCTGTAAGATTTCTTTCAATGTGTTCATTAGATAAGTTTAAAATATCAGCCACACAACCAGGAATCAGTTCTCAGTCGTTCTATTTAAAGAAACATCCAGAGAAACTCCATGCAGTTACTTACTTTCTGCTCCATATGACTAAAACATTTCTAAAAATTGTCTTTAAAAGGCACTTGAATTTCACTGCATACAGGTGACCTCATGCACCAGGTATGACATCAACTAGTTTCAGTGTGCTCAAAAATATTGGTGTTGCTCAGTTCAACTAATCACAAAGGTTTTTCGATAACAACCCAAGAAAGTAAAAACTAATATTCTCTTTCTCCACATTGTTGTTACTACAAAAATGAAGAAAGTCTCATCACCCATAGTAAAAGTTTCCCAATGTTTTTCCAGAAACTCATAAGATGATCCATGGCTAATGTTAGATGATGATGATGGTAATGAGTAGATTGCTAGCTCTTTTGGTCTTCAGGAATTGCTTCAGGCCTTTGTTGCGATCAATCTCCTCAGAACACCCAATGGCTGTTGTCTTACTATTTTGACATCCACTCTGACACAGGTCAAGTTGCTCTTCATGTGATTTTGAACCACCACTACTCTATTTTCTTCTTTCTGGAGCCAGAGAAGGCATCAGTCTGAATATAGCTCCCACTGAAAATCTAATAACGAGAAGTCATTTGTGTTAGGAAAGCAAAGTGTTCTTCATGTGTATCAATCAGGTGACTGCCATGAGGATCAGAATCTGTATATACCCTTGTATGACTTCTCTTGCATAGTTCTTCATCTGGAGGTAAGAAAAGCCATAAAATGCAACCCAGTCAAAGTAAAAAGAAAAATGTACTGAGGCTTTTTTTTTTTCACATTAACTACACATTAAAAGGAGAAAAACCACTAACCAAAATAAGAAAAGGCAAACAATTAGTTAACAAAATGACTCAAAATTATCCTACAAATTAGTAGTAACCCAAACCATTAAAAATTAATTAGTACTTCAAACTCAAAAGTATATAGGGCTGTTTGATCTTATCAAGGAGCCAAATTAAGTTACATTAAAGTTTCAGAACATCATTTGTAAGAAATGTAAAGCAGAATCTCCAACCCTCAGAGAAGAAATAGCTAACATGAAATGAACTTTCTGCTAAACTTTCCCAGTTCTGCATGACATAAGCCTTAGAGTACTCAGCTTCATGCACTCCATCCTGAGAATCAGTGTAAAATATGGCTTTTAAAATGTCATCCAGAATTTCCCATTAATGTTTTGCCCCCAACACTCTCCAGCTATGCATTATACATATCTGCGAAGTAAGAGTTCAAGGAGTCCTGTAAGGAGAGTATCTAGCTGTTTTTCCACAGCAACCTCATTCTAGAGGAGATTTTGCCAATAAAAATGGGATATCACAACACCTGATTCTGGTTCACAATATCTTTCACGGTTACAAAAAATTGATACATTTTATTTTGTAAAGATTAATTATTTTACAAAATCTTATTATGGCAAAAAGTTCAAAAATTTCGTACTACAAAAAAGAGTTTCTCTTCACTGTTTTGAAGAAGTTTTCAATGTAGTTTCAATTGAGTTTCAGCATAATGTGTCTTTTCTTGGGTTTCTAAATAAAGTTAATTGTTCAAAAAGCCTATGGTTTTTTTAATTTTCCAGCATAGTCACACAGTTCAGGAAATGACATCACTCTCCTACTGCCAAAAATCAGGTTGGAAGTCCTAAATCTCAGCACACTTTCTCAGTCACTGATGCAAGCAGACTGCTGAAATGAATGAAACCTTTGTCCTATTTAGTGAAACTGGGATTTTTCATGCCTTTTTAAGAACTCTACAAGACTTACCTGTTGAATATGTTTACAAAGTAAGTTTCAAAAAATAGAAAATCTCAAAAGCAACAAAAGTTTCAGAATGTGATTCAGACCTCTTAGGATTAATTGCTGGCAATGTTCCTGAGTTTTAAATAGCAACTTATTTAATCTTATAAAAACCTCCATTATTCAAAATATGATCCCTTATTTTGTAATAATTAGCGAGAAACATGCAGATTCAGAACAGAAAATAGGCACTGCAGTAACACCAACAGGAATACTGAAAGGCCACTTCTTTCCCCAAATGTCATATGAACAATTTAGGAAACACTCTGATCAGCCCAGTACAGTAATTTAAATACAGCTATTCATATATGATTGTAGTTAGTGGAGGTCAAAATTGTGGTGCAATCCATGCGATTATCCAGTATATGTTTACTTTAGAGTAAGCCATTTCTCTCTCCAGTCTCTGTTCACTGTTTTGCAAGTAACTCTTGTAGCATGAGGGGGGGATAGGCTACACCAAAGCAATACCAGAGGCCATCTATAAAAAAGAAAACCACCAAGATTTATTCCATTTCTTCCACAAGTTTGGTATGTTGTTGATTCTTTCCAAATGGTAAGAAGCCACGTTCAATTCAAACAGTTACAAATAATTCTCACAACACCGCATTTTCACACTATTAAACCAGATCAGTGAATTCAGACTAAAAAAGCCTTAAAGAGCCCAGTGCTAACCTCTCAAGTGCATGGAAACATCTTAATTTTCTGCAAGTAGCAACGCATACATCCATCAGTCCTTGTCTATCCCCTACTGGAGATAAAACCCGTAATTCACAACACCCAGAACACATTGCATCAGATCACTGATGAAAGTCAACACAATTTTTAATCAACAATGAGTGCCATGACATCTACTCTTGTTTGAAAGTGCTCAGCATGTTTCAGCGACATTCCCCAGCAATACAATGTCAGCCTTTACAGACTAAACTTATGGCATTACAGGAATATGAAGTACCACACATGATTTCCAGCTCTGCAGCAATTGAATAGCCTGTGGGGAACCACTTCAGACCTTACACATTGCCATTTCCTGCAACATAGAGTGAATACAAGGTCGTGCAATATCCTGGAATGATTGAGGCTATTCCTTTAGCAAATATAAATAAGGTACTGGGACTGTTTTTTCTCTCCCCTTATCCCTAAAGTCACAAGTTTACTAGTTAAGGCATATTGCTTATTCCTCTGCATTAGAAAACTTTTTTTTCTATCTGGTGTCAAAGGTACAACCCCTTTTTATGACAACCCAGCTACACATCAGCCACACCTCTACAGAACTGTTGCAACTCATGCCTCCAAACAACGAGTAAAACTGAGTGGAAAATCACCCCAGGTCCTTTCACTGGTGCTAGTGAAAGAAGTAGTTTCCCATAAGACCAGTTGTCTCTTTTCCTCCTCTAAAGCAAGCTTCCCAGGCTTAGACTTTACCTATGCCACTCAGGAAGTGCTTTATTTTATTTACATTGAGCTATACCCCCCAACAAAGAGAAAACCAATATAGACCAACCCTGGAAAATCATGGATCTGTCATTTCCAGTGCTGCTCAGACACATAGGGTCACAGCAGCTGTGTCACAATTCTCCTAATCTTTGTCATAAAAATGCACAACTGGCCCATGCCAACAGAGAAGAGGAGCTAGGACACAAAGCATAGAATTATAATGGTAAGTATTTAGTCATGCACATGAGGTGTACCGGCCAAAAGGGGCACCACGAATGTGGTTTTATTCAAGTTCTTCTAGCCTTCAAACATTCAGGTTGTTGTGGTTTTAAGTAGCCAGAGTTTTTTATTAGCTGGGAGGGGCTATGAGAGAGGCTTCTTTAAGAAGCTGCTGGAATTCTCTCTGCTCTAAACTAATCAAGGTCGACTGGCAACGCCCCTGTGATAACATATTTAAAAAGAAGCAGAAAAAAAAGTCTAGGCAGAACATCATGGCCACTTAAGAGAGAGGAGAGGGAGAAGTTTGATTAACACCAAGGTCAGAGAGAGGAGAAAGAGAAGATGCCTTAAACACTGGAATAGGGCCCCAGCAAGCTGTGGGGGATCATAGGAGCAAAGATTCACATGCACACCCATGGAAAGATTGGAAGATTTCCACGCCGGAGCAGAAAAGTGCTGGAGGAGAGAGGCTGTGATCCTGTGGGATGTTTGATGTCTGTGTCTGGAGTAGAGGGGCCTGATAGAGTCCTGTGGGCCATGGGAAGAAGAGACCCATGCTGAGTAGCAGAGCAGCATTTCTTGGGAGGACTGGTGGCCTGTAAGAACCCACACTGAAGCAGCCAAGCAGCATCCGAATGACTGCACCTATGGTAAAGTGACTTATGTGACAACAATACCTGAAAAAGCTGTTGTTAGTAACAAATCCGCTAAGAAGCAGTTTGCAACAGACTGTTTCCGTGGAGAAGACCCCATGAGGAAAGCTGGGGCGGGACTCTCTCTCTCTCTTTTGAACAGCAGCAAAGAAAACCTCTGACTGTAATCCCCCCACACACCTTCCTTCCCGAGCTGCTGGGGGAAGGTGAAGGATCTTAAAAGGGAGGGGTGGGGGGAGAAAGGTGTCTGTAACAACTATCAAACTTCTCACTCTTAAACTCTTAAGCTCTGATTTTAGTAGTAGTGAATACTTAATATTTAGTAGTAGTTAATACTTAATATTCTAAGTTAGAGCCTGTTTTGCTTGTGAAACAGTTAATAAACAGTTGTTTGTAAACCTTATCACAAACGTTGAAGGTTTTTTTCTCTCTCTGAGAAATTTTGGATCTATGTGTGGACTCTCGGCATTTAGCCAGAGTCAAACCATAACAAGGTAGAACACAATTTGACTAATCACCAATACCCACACTGCTGGTTAGCAATTCCAGTGAAAGTTTGTAAAGCAGCTATATAATTGCAGCACTCTTGCTGCTTTTTCTACTGATTCAGATGTCCCTGGAGTCAGTCTTGCTAGTTATCTATGACACGAGGTAACACCGAGATGGTTTCAAAGACATGTCAGAGAGGCTGGGGTGCTGGTGTTACCCTGATTGTCCAGGTATATCCTTCATCCTTAGTAGACCACTCTCAGCTTCCAAGAATCCCTTGCTTCCAGGGCCAGGTAGTCTTTTGGTTTGTTTTACTGTGTTTTACTTGTTTTAGCATTACTTGTTTTGTTTAGTACTAAGGTGTCCAGAAAAATTCCACTACCTGATGACATTACAGTATATAATGTGAACTAGCATGTACCTTAACTAAGTTAATACACTTTCACACTAGAAAGGCTGATGGATACAATTGTTAGGGAGGGCAATTTGTGTAACAATTCCCCGATATGCTGCGGCTGCAGGCAGGGAGGAAGGCAGTGGGAAGGCAGTCGGGCTTGCTGCTGTTCCTCTTACAGAGGCAACAGGGCATTCTCTGGTTTCTCCGGCACAGAAGACAGGTCTCGCCTGACAGGTTTCTCCGGCACAGAATACAGGTCCCGTCTGACACTCCTTTGCCCGGTTAAACTGCCCTGCAGAAGCAGCCCACACCTTTACATGACCCCATCAAACCCCTTCAAAGACCTGTTTCCACCTCACGGCCTACGAGCCACATGCACTGACCAGAAATCCTGGGGCTCTTTACAGCCTCTGAATTTAAAACAAAATGCGGCTGCTTGGCCCCCGGAGCTCCGGGAAGGCGGCAGGGCACACTGCCCTGCCCTTCTCCAGGGGTGGCAGCTCCCAGGCAGGACCCGCCGGAAGCGGCGGCCGGCTTTGTTCCCGGCGCGGCAGCTTTCCAGAGTCGTTTTACTCACCATTTCGTTTGTAACTGAATCAGTTGTCAGAAGATGGCAGCAGAAGATAAAATATCCCTGAATTTTGGTCACAGCCATTACCCACAAAGTGTTGTCCTCGGAAGCCTTTTACAGTAAGGTTTTGATCTACTAGAGCAAGCGGTGTGCTACAACCCTCTTGTACTCGACTGATTCAGTTTTAAGACGGTTGCAGCAAATAGAAAACAATTTATTTAAAGAATGCTTAAGTTTGGTGACAACAAAAGCTGGAGTCATGCTGAGGAAGCAGGAGCCAGGACCAGGGGCCAGCCACCACCCTTCCCATTTGACTCACAGAATCACGGAATGGTTTGGGCTGGAAGGGACTATTAAAGATCGTCTAGTTCAAACTTCACCATGGGCAGGGACACCTTCCATTACACCACGTAGTTCATAGCTCCATCCAACCTGGCCTTGAACACTTTCAGGGATGGGGCATCCACAACTTCCCTGGACAACCTCACCACCCTCACAGGAAAGATTTTCTTCTTAATATATATTTTTAACCTACTCTCTTTCCGTTCAAAGCCATTCCCCCCTGTCCTGTCACTACACAGTCTTGTGAAAAGTCCTCCTTCTTGTAGGCTCCCTTCAGGTACTGCAAGGCTGCAATGAGGTCATCCCAAAGTTTTTTCTTCTCCAGGCTGAAATAAACCCTTTTGCCAGTGTTAGTGAGGTACACTGTCTCTGGAAGTCCTACTCATTTCTCTCAGCTCTACTGTGTCTGGGGCACTCTTTATATGAGGTGACAGATGATTTCTATGTAAGTCCCAAAGTTAAGCTTAGGAAATTATATGGCATTACTTGACATGTCAGCTCTTTTTTTCCCCATAAATAATACTAAAAAAGGCCTGGTTCCCTGCATTAAAGAAGGTTTTAGGAATAATTCCTATTAAGTAATCACATTTTTAATGTATTTTGAGACTTGTTAAAGTATGAATAACACAAGTCTTCTCAATTGACCGTATAAAATACCAGAATAGCAGGAAAATAACTAGCTTTTATACCTTCATAGGTAATAGGCATAAGAGAATAATATTCTGAATGTTTATGTAAACTTGGACAATTGTGACCAATTATAAAGAAATGTGTACTACAATAATTCTACATATATCTGATACAAACAACTGATTTGTGGTAGAAATTTATTTTTTTTTTCAGTACCTCAAGTATCAAATTCCAGTTTGAAGCTTCTGGGTCCCTTAATTAGCTGTATTAGTTGCAAGCTTACTTAAATTACCTTCTGTGATATATTATGCCTGCAGAATAAATTATTTATCTCACAGAACTTGTTAGCTAAAGAGTATTGCCTCTTCCTAGCTACAGTATTTTCATCAAAGCAGCAAACAAATACCACAGTATTTATCTTCAGTAATTAAATGGTAAAAAATAGACTCAACCGTGCTCCCAAAAAGATATGTGGAGCTTACAATTTGTCAAACCATAAGCTGTACAACCCCAGGATTCAGAAAAAAAGACACATCTCCAGGAGGTATATTGTAGTGTAATAGCACAAGAGATCCATGCTTTATAATTTTGTAGGAGTTATTTTACTGTCTTTTCAACAGAAAACAGATGTTTGGTTTTGGAAACAAGAAAAACACTTCTGTTTGTTGGATTTGACTGTGCTTGACTGAAGCATGTTAGCAAGCCTTCATTTATTCATGTATTAAGTGTGTGCCTGGGTCATATGGAAGGTTTTAGTGTCTGATTTCTCCTGTCACCTCTTATAACAGAATTCAATAAAATTTAGTTTCATTTAGAAAAAAAAATGCATGCTGAACAGACGCTTGATGGGACACTACAGATACTTGGTGGGACACTGGTTTCAATGCTTAATATAGGCTTGCCTAACTTCACAGCTGCAGATACGGGTTTAAAATTGCCTTTTTTTTTTTTTAAACTGTTTCTCCTTGTGTGGGAACATTTTATTTTCACCCTCAGTGCTCATGTTTTTTCATAGGCTTTGGTACTTCCTTTCATTAAAAAAATAAATATGAGAGAATAGAAATTTCAGCTGTTACTTGAGGCCTTGATTCTATAATATTCATAGTCACCTCATTTAATAATTTTTAAGATAATAAGCAAACAAAACCAGAAAAAAACAAAAATCCCCCACCAAACTCTTAAAGCATAAGATGCTTTCCTTGCATCTCTAGCTCACCTACTTGTTAACCATCAAGCCTCACTGTTTATTCTGTAATGGCATTTGTTGTGTCCTGCTTTAAAGAAGAGAACATTTGTCTCTTTCTAAAACACAGTTCAAGGTAGTCCTAACATAAGTAACACACCTCAGATATCCCTGAGGTGAAAATTTTTATAATGTAGTTACATTACTTAAATACAATAGGTCAAGTTCTACCTGAAATTTTGAATTGGCTTGCACTTGCTAATAACCAATTAGCATAATTTGGTAATCCTCCCTCAGCAGTATCTACAATATGTCTCTGAAATTGGGAACTTTACATATTTTACCTGAATCACCTGCCTGCTGCAAACACGCCAACTAAGCAGCACTCTGGGAAACTGCAGTGTAAAGGCTCAGTGCAGCTGTAGAGCAGATGGTAGAGGACAGAGCTGGCACAACAGACTAGTCATTAAATCAACCTCATATTATTTGTGCAAGCTCACACTGAGGTGGAAGCAAATCTGTTTGGTTTACAAGCACTACGACAGGTATGCAGTGAGGTCCTACTTTACTGACAGTACAATCAGCCATAGAACTCCCACGAACTCCAGTGGAAGAAGGTGCATGTCCTGATCAAATAAAACCTTCAGCATGGTCATCTCTCAGATAGAGGTGTCTCTCATTTTCACACTTGATTTCTTTAATGTTCACTATAATTGAAGCTGTTACCCTGCCAGGCAGGTTTTGTACAGGAGATCTAGTGCCACAACAGGACTTGTTGGGCATACTGTGATAGTGAGGAAAAATAGTCAGCTCTTATCATGTGTTCTCCCCTCTCCCTTACCGTTGTCTCTGATGGGCAATATGATTTGTCCTAAGATAAGAACACCAGGTGGGAATTGCAGGAGGAACTCCCCGGATGCACTGTAAGACATGAGGGAGTTGTGATGTTTGGGATTGACTTTAGTAAACACTGGCCTACAAGAGTCTAAAACGCTATTGAAGACTGGGCCAACTGGGCAAACTAGTCTCTTGAGTTTGCAGGCATCTTCCTGGTCCCTGTCTTGTTCTCATCATCCCCCTCCAGGGACACCTACAGGGTATGCCCAGCCCTGAGACTGGGAACACTCACTTACAGATAGGTGAGTAAAAGTGCTAAGATCCAGTAAAACACAAAGATAAAATCCTGAAGTGGCTACATAGTTGCTTGTTGCTTTGTAATTCTGATTTTTGCAAGGCCAAAGACTGTAAACTTTTGTTTCTAGCTGAATCTGCTTATATTATAACCCTTTATATCTGCTTATATTATATACTGCATTGACAAGGTTTAGATGCTGTATTAGCAACAAATTTAATCATAATAATTCACATAATCAGTGTCATATTTCTTGTGCCTGCCAGACAGTCTTCTCTCTACCACTCTGCTCCTCGGCAGGAGGACTACACTTTTACCATGTTCACCAAATGCAGACATTTAAATTCTAAATATAAAATTTAAAACACATAAAGTAGCATGGTCATTGTATTGGTGCTAGGAAAATATCCTACTGATGTCAGATAATATTTTGTTCTTACAAACTGGATCAGGGAATCTTATATGGTCCATGTAGGAGTCTTCCATTCCAATATGTATTTTTTGTTGAAGAAAATAAATTAGAGTTGGATAGTCTTGTTATTAAGCGGTATTGCCGAAGTTGTGACACACTATGTGAGCTCTTTAGCTGTTGGAAGGGGTTGTATTCTCAGTTTAGGCCTGTGATATTTTGCACTTTTGCATGCTATTTATACTTGTGATTTACCAGCAACATGTTGTGATCTGACAGCCCTCTGATTCTGGCTCTGATTCTGAGTATGACAGAATTTGAATTTCCTAACTAGAACTTTGAGACAATCACATGTCTTTAGGCTTTGTCTTTTGGCTTCACAGTCCACGGAAAGGGCCACAATGAGAGTCATCAGGCGTATCTTCACTGAACAGTGGAAAAAGGAAACAGAAGAGGTAGGAAGAATGTGGAGTTTCATTATTAGAGAAAATGCTGAAGGTGAAGAGGCCTTTGTCCTTCTTCAAGAAAACACTAATTAGGTTTGATATTTGAAACTGGTTCAGAGCCATTTTGTATGACCATTTTCATTGATCAATTTATTTCTATACAAAAACAAGCCTAGGCCAAACCACTAGTTGTTCCTATTTTGAAAAATATCTGATCTATATTTCTTACCTTTGTAATCTGGTTCACTTCACATACGCTGTTGAAAGCAGTTTGCACGTGTTTAATTTACGTAAGTTCAATGAGTGTTAGAGAATTAATACATTGTTAAAGCAGCTATTAGCCTGACTTTTGGGCACTATCTTACATTCTTAGGCAAGTGAATATTTTTGGTCAGTTCTGAGAATTAAGCAAACAGGATTAATGTCTTTCTGTAACTGAAAGTTTAATTGGCTAACCAAGTTGTGAATTCCAGTCAGCTCACCTTGCATGAATGATAAAACAGGAATTAAAATAACTGAAATAGGAAACCATACTGCATGGATTTTTTTTCCCCTAAGAGAGAAAGTCCTGTTTCTCGAATGTTGAGAGAATATAGAAATATTATTTCCTGGGATATTTTATCTAGTAGTAATTTCCATAGTACTCTATTATAGTTTGTCAGTCTGATTTTCATGACTTTCATGGTCATGAATCAGGTGTTAAACTAAAATCTATTAGAATTACATGTATATAAGTCTGTAAAGAAGAAGAAAACTAGGCCTACCAATTCTTAGCATAAACTCAAGAACCCATTTGACTAGAGGATTTGGGAAGTTTGTAATTATCTTCTACATGGGATATTTACTGATAAAAAAATTACTATCAAAGTGTCGTATGTGTGTGTGTGAAATTTTCTTGACACTTGATAGCTACTTCTGTAACAGTGGCCTCTAACAGCCAAGAGGAATGTCATGACACAGAAAAAGTGGTTTCTTTTTCCCTCAGGGGTCTCTGGGTCCTTGTAGTTGCTGGGAAAAACGTATATTTGTACAGGCTTTGTGTGAGGAACTTTATTTTACTGACTTGAGAACATATTTTTAAGGAATGAACTCAAATAAATATATATTTCTATAAAAATATTTCCTCTTTAATTAATTCTTCATCTAATTTTCATTTGCTGCTTTTCTGTATAACATGTTTTTCCTCTAGTGAAATGTCAGTCTGAGAACTTTATCTGAAACATATGCTTGCTTCAAATATGAAACAAAATACAATGCAGACATTTGTCATTCCTTGTGATTGATGGTGTTTTCTTTTGACATTAATGGTATTCATTTGAGGACATTGCTTTGTAAACACAGGAATGCATATTACCTGTACTGATCAACAATGATTTCAGACTTTTCCATGAAATGTAATTTGGTTTCAGAAGAATGGAAAATCCTTTACAATGTCAGGTTGTAGGTTCAGTTTACTTTGGCATTAATATGGGTGTGGAATTCTGCTGCTAGGACACCTATTTTTTTTTCTTAGTGCCTGCTAAGTAATACTGTGCAAATAGCACTTTCTTTGTAATTTTTTTCTCTTTTGGTTGTGTTTGGTCTTTGCTCAAAAATTCAAGCAAAGCAGGAATGTATACTAAATGAACTATGTCTGAAAGATCAGCAAGACTGTGATCTAAATTAATTCGGAAAGATTTTGGATTTTGTGTTTAATAAAGCAGAATTATTCCAAATGTGGAATAAGGAATCTGTTCACATGCAGCCGGTACACGTTCCTGGCAAGTCTTTTTTTTTCCTTTGTGTGTAAGCCTGTGCCATCCATTGCACCACCACAAACGAAACTGACTTCAGAGGTAACTGAAAGAAAAAGCACAATAAAACCTCGTGATACAAATTGCGATTAGCCTTTTATTATTATCATTATTTATTAGCCTTATTGCTATTTTGGACTATTAAATAATCACAGAATATTGCTTCGTATTTGCTGAGGTATAGAAATTGTATCAGCATTTAATTGCCACATGCCATATTCCCCATTGTCATTTTAACGCCTCTTCTTCCAGTCCCTCTGGCACGTATCATTTCCTTCAAGTAATTCGAACACAGGGGCTACACATCCTTTGTTGTCATCCTTACATAGTCTGCGGCACACGCTCGGGAAGCTTTGTTGCTGTATTGCCAATCTTTAGATCGAGCTTTAGGAACCCTGCAATTCTGTGAGCCGCGCGCAGGAGCAAGAAAACACTTAGAAAATCAGAACCCTCAGAATTAGCCTTGTAGCCAGAGACGCTGGATTCGCGGGGCAGCGTAACTCGGGTAGTGCCTGTTCAGAGCTCTGTATCGCGGGCACAGCCCG
>WEIV01028727.1:0-13173 GCA_013390005.1 Calyptomena viridis
GCGGCGGAGGAAATGCCGCTGGCGGCTCTGGGGCCGGGCCGGCGGCGGGGGAGGCGGAGAGGACGGACGCCCCCCGCCCCCGAGGGCGCCGTGCCTCAGTTTCCCCACAGCGCCGAGCGGGGCTGCACCTCTGGGGGAGTGTGCTGGAAGCACCTTGAGCAGGGGGAGGGCACTGGTACCCTGGCTGGGTGTCCCCAGGGACCCCTAGGGCACTGCTGAGTGTGGGGAGGTGGGATACAGGGCTCTAGAGGGGTGCACCCTCCCAAATAACATCAGGGCTGCACTCAGTGATGGGGATGGGGGGCTACCCCAGGCAATGGGGACAGGGACTGTCCCAGGTGATGGGGATGGGAGCTGCCCCCCGACATTCAGCCTCCACTGGCCCCAGCCAGCACTACAGTAGGGTCACCATGTCCTCAGCCAGTGGCTGCCCCATGGCCCTGGACACCCACTGTTGGGCCGTGGGGTAGGTGGAGGCTCCCCAGCACTGCTGCTTGTGCTGCCTGTACCCTTGGCCAGGCCACAGCCGGGGCTGCCCAGACATCCTTGCCTGGCAGGCGGGTTTGGGACTGGGAGGTCCCTTTGGACAGGGCAACGGGGTCAGAGCCGAACACCACACCAAGGTGGGAGCCATGGAGTGGCTGGTGGCACCCAGTGAGCCCCTTCTGCACCCCTGCCCCATTCCTCCCACACGTACCAGTGGTTGCTGGCCGAGGTGAGAGCCTTCGGTGGGGCTGGGACCCTCACGCCGGGGGTGGACGCAAGTCCATGGAAATGTTTTCCATTCCAACCCAAGGTTCACAGGCATGGGGACACAATAAGGACTTGCCAGGAAAGCCAGCGACGCCTGTCCCCACCGCCAGGATGTCCCCGGAGATGTCGGTGACCCGGGGTGAGCAGAGCCATCTCCCATGACAGAGCACTGCCATCTCCTGGGGACCGCGGGGACGGGTGCTCACCCAGAGACGGGGACAGCGACGGGGACCAGGACGGGGCACAGGATCCCCTGTTCCCCCTGCACCCCTCTTCCTGCAGTGACACTGGGAGTAACTAGCAACAAGCAAGAGACCCTCTGTGGTGGACGTTGGGATGGTGGAAGGTGCAGGATGACTGTGACTGTGGCTGTGACTGTGGGGTGGCCACATGTGCAGCGCCCTGCACTCCATTCAACCCAGCATCTTCTACCCTCACAGCTTATGGGGTGGTCTCAGGCATTCCAGCCAGAAGAAAAGCAGTTAAACCCCAACACCAAACACCCAGAGGCCGTGCTGGGGAGGAAGGCAGGGCCACCATTCCAGCCCCACTGCCCTGCTCACCACCTAGGGAAACTGAGGCACACTCACAGCACACCCAAAGAGGGATGGAGGCACAAGAGAGACAGGTTGCCCCACTCCCCAGCTTTAGGCCACAGTGTCCCAAACCATCTGACACCCCTGTCCCCTCGTCCCCACTGTCACAAGGCAAACACCCGCTGGCCCCAGCCCTGGATTGCCGTCCTGGCAGTGTCCCAGCCCTGGCCGGATGGCTGCATCCTTCCTGCCCGCCTGCCTCCCTGCAGTGCCCCGGGCTCTGCCGGTGGCTCCTCACCCCCTGGGCACAGGGCTGACGTCGGAGCCTGGCGGGTCTGGGTTTTCGTCTTGGGGAGTTTTGTTTTTTTCCTCACTCGTTTCCTTTCTCCACTCTGGCTCCGTGGCCTCGTGGCCTTGGCTGACCCCAGCATTGCTGCCCCTCCCAACCCCCAGCCTCCTGGCTCTGTGCCCGGCTCCCAGTGGCCCAAAAGTAAGTGGTGGGGGGCCCTGTTGGGGTTGTGGCTCTGCTGCCTCCTGCCCTCTACCATGGCTGGATAAACTCTGGCCTCAAGCCCCACTGCAGCCTCTGTGCTGTGGCATTGTGCCTGGGCAGCACTGTGGGAGCCCCCAAATTCCTTGTCTCCCACATCAGCACCCCCAATTCCCTGTCTGCTGTCCTGTGAGTCACCCCCTGAGGACACACACCCTGTCCCCTACCCACCAGGAGATGCAGTCTGGTGGCCAGGCTCAGCCGAGTGTCCCTAGCACATTCCTCAGCCCCTGGGGACGGACCTGAGAGGTGGCAGCAATGGCAGCGAGTGCTCAGGCAGAGAGCACCCCACTCCAGGGCATTGTGTCACCCTGAACCATCACAGTGCAGCCACCGCATACCCCAAAAAACCCCTGACAGCCAACAGAAACAAGAAATTCCAAAGCATGAAAGTGGTGGAAGTCCCCATCCCAAATCCTGTCGCCTCCAGCCCCTGGCAGGCAGCGGGAGAGCAGAGGGGAAGGGACGCATGTGCAGGACACAGCTCAGATGGTGCCCGTGTCTCTGGACACACACGCAGAGCACGTGGGGGTTCAGCAGGCGGGACAGGATCGGGGCGAGTGGGATTGGCTGCAGGATGCAGCCGCAGGCTCCCCGCAGGCTACGGATTGGGAAGCCAGGGCGAGCAGCCGGGATGCTCCCTCCCTTCGTCGGAGTGCAGCATCCCGCTGCCCCGGTGGGATAAACACCCGCTTCCTGCCCTTAATCAGCTTCAGAGGGGCTGGGGGGAGTCAGAGGAGGAGAAAAAAAATCTCTGGAAAGAAAAACTCATTTCCTGCGACAGAAGAAAAAGATAAAGTCTGGGTTCATTAAAGTGAACTTTACTGGGGAGAGACGGGAAAGAGCCAAACACAATGTCCTTGAAATTTCCTCCGCATGGCTCCGTCCACGAAAACAGGATAAAGCCGCTTCCGCTGTCTCTGCTGGAGTGCACTGGGGGGAGTGGGGCCGGGGGTTCGGTTACAGGCAGTCGAGGTGGGTGCAGACCTGCTGGAAAACCTCCTCCACGGAGCCCTCGGCATTGAGCTGGGTATGGAGGGGTTAGCTGGGGGGCTCACCCGAGGATTCTCATACAAGAGCAACTGGAACTCTTCCAAGGGTGGATTTTGGCCACGGGCAAAGAGATCAGGGCTCATTTAGGGCAAAGGGGTGCAGGCCAACCTTGGAGGGGATCTCCATGTTGGGAATGAGAGGGGTCAAGCCCACCCCACTGGCCGGGACTGAGTTTTCCCCCTTTTCTCATGATCTCTGTCCACCACCCTGGGATCACATGTGCACGTCCTCACCTACCTGGCGGACGATGCCTCTGCTCTTGTAGAAGGCAATGACAGGCTCAGTGGCCTTGTAGTAGGTCTCCAAACGCTTCTTGATGGTCTCCTCATTGTCATCCACCCTCCCGCTGGTCTCGCCTCGCTTCAGCAGCCGTTTCACCATCGTGTCCTTCCCTGCATCCACGTAGAGCAGCAGCGTGGGGGGGGCGATCTGAGGGCAGAGGGGACACAGTTGTCACCACACTGAGTCAGTGTGGGTCTGGTCTGGCTTAGGGAGATGGTGGTGGTCAGCATGAGGGGCACAGATATTTCCATGATATTCTTTGCCTCCTTTTGCATGGGTCTGGGGGCCACTGGGACACAGAGATATTCCCACACCATTTTTTGTCTTCCTTCACATGGGTCTGGGGACCACCAGGACATTGTTCAAGTGGCACCAGAGCCATCCAGAGGGAGCCAAAGGGACACTATGGCCAAGCCCTGGCTTTGTGCCATCATCATGATGTCAGCACCTTTGTCACTTTCTGTCAGCCTGAGTCCCTCCCACCGTGCCATGGGCAGAGATTATTCCCAAGGCAGGGGAACCTGCTGGTTGTGATGGTGCCCAGTTTAGACCCTGTTGGGATATGATCTTCACTGGGATGGGGAGGCCAGGCTGCTGCTGGATGGAGTCCCTGTGCCAGAACAATGTGTGGCATGGCACAACATCAGCCCTCACCTTCTTCTCAAACTCCTCTCCCTGCTTCACCTCACGGGGGTATCCATCAATAAGGAAGCCCTTGGACACGTCCGCTTTGGCCACCATGGCATCCCGTAGCATATCCAGCACGGTGTCCTGGGGAGGGGAGAGCAGAGCTGCCTTGGCTTATATGGACAACATGCCCCCCACCCAGCACCCCTGATCCCTGCTGCAAACCTGTGGCAGGGCCAGAGATGCCTGAGCCACGTGCTGACCATGTGACACTCCTGCAGACCTGTCATGCCCGTGTGGACTCACCAGTGGCACCAGCTCTCCCTTCTCCATGATGGCCTGTAGCTTCTTGCCCCGCTCTGAGCCTGAGCTGACCTCTGCCCGCAGCAGGTCCCCCGTGGAGAGGTGGGTGTAGCCATACTTCTGTACAATCTTCTCACACTGTGTCCCTTTCCCCGAGCCAGGGCCACCTGCAGGGCACACATGTACCCCAGGCCAAGGGCGAGGAGAGGGAGGGGTATGTGGGAACAGCAGCACAGACACACAGGGATCCTCAGAGTTTGGTGACATGGGGGTCGGTGTCCCCAGGCCCCAGCACCAGATAAATGGAGAAAGCTGCTCCTGGAATGGGATGGGTTTCCAAAGTGCTTGGGCATGGCATGGGCTGCTGGCAATTGGCATGTGGGCCCCATACCCTCATGGCAACCAGGGCACCACCACCCCCTCACCATCCAGGACATCACTGTCCCATTGGCACCTGGTCATCACCACCCCATTGGTGCTCAGGACATCACCACTGCCTAATGGCTCCCAGGACATCAACCCCCAAGGGTCTGTTATTGCATCACCCCCCAGGTGTTTACTGTCACGGATGGTGCCATCCCATGCCTGAAGAGAGGTGCCCTCCTGGTCCCAACACACCCCACCGTGGCCTTGAGGAGCCAAGCTGGAGCCATGGCCAACCCACAGTGCCTGGGAACAGCCCCAGTCTCAGCCTCCAGCCTCAGCTTCCCAGTCTGGAGGTGCAGGAAAAAGGGCTGGCCTGATCCCAGCAGTGACAGGACCTGGACACAGACTTACCCACCACAAAGATGATTTTGTGCTGCTTGAGCTTTTCTGGAGGAGGGAAGGAAAAAAATAATTATCAAAAGCCAGAAAGTCCACTGGTGAGTGAGGTGTCCCCAGGGGGTGCCAGATCCAGAGCAGGCATCCCTGGGGATGGAAGGGACTGATCCCATAGCCCTGGGGAAGAGCGTGAAGGGGGAAGCAGCTGCGTATCCTCATCACCTGGGCAGGTTTGGATGTCTGGACACAACTGAGCAAAAGACCCCACAGCACCTTGGCCACAGGGCTGGAATCCCACTGCCATGTGATATCCCAGAGGTGGTCAGTGTCCATGGATCCCCTGAAGACAGGGACTGGCCTCATCCATCCCTATGGCTGGCTTCTCACCTCACTGGGCTAATGGGGGCTGTGGCTGGCTTGGTCTCACAGGGCCACCTCAAGCACCTGGCACAACGCCAGCAGTCCCTGGACCTGATGGCCGATGCACAGGTGGCACTCACTGCCCTGTCCCCTGCCCAGCACCCTGGCACAGGGTGTTCTCATCCCTGTCCACCTGTGGGATCTGTCCCAACTGTGGTGTGGGGTGGTGCTCTGGTGGGATGCTGTGGGGGGAGGCACAGCTAAAAATAAACTTGAGCTGCTCTGGGGTTGCTTTCCCATCTCCTGATTACAGTTGGATGAAATTTCAACTCCTTTGGCACCCGGTGTTCCCCAGGGCTGGGGAGAGAGCCAAGTGGCTGGCAGGCACCAATGGGACATGGGGCACGTGGAGAGGCTGGAGCAACATGGAGATGGACAGAAGGGAGGGAGGCAAGGACACAGGGGAGGGATGGAGGGCAGGGATACAAAGGGGATGGGGGCTGCATGTAAGGGGAGGTGGATGCAGGGGGGACCGAGGGGATAGATACAAGGGGGACAGGGGCATGCAGAGGGGGTGGATGCAGAGGGAACCAAGGGGATGGATGCAGTGGAAATTGAGGGGATGGATGCAGGGGTGTGGATACAGGGGGACCAAAGGGTTACAAGGGGAACCAGGGGCATGTGTAGGGGCTGGATGCAGGGGACACTGAGGGGAAGGTTGCAGGGGTGATAGATGCAGGAGGGATCGATGGGATGGATACAAGGGACACAGGGGGATGCATAAGGAAGGGATGGATGCATGGGGGACTGAAGAGGTGCAGCGGGAATGGATGCAGAAGGAACTGAAGGGATGGATGCAGTGAGGATGGATGCAGGGGGAATTGAAGGAATGGATGCAGAGAAGACTGAGGGGATAGATCATTGGGGATGGATCACTCACCTGTCGACATGCTGCCGTGGTCCAGGCACAGGAGCGCTTCAGGCTGCAAAGGAAGAGCAGGATAAACAACCCAGTGCATCAGGGACACACAGGTCACCAAAAGTGACTCAGGAGAGAAAGGGTCTCCTTTTTTGGCAATGATGCTACCCAGCTCCATGACCAAGCCAAAGGGGGTGGGACGGAAGACACAACACCCAGCTTGTCCTGAAATAGGCAGCTTACGATCTCTGATTCCACAGCCATCACTTACCTGTCTTCCAGCAGTCACCCTCTGCATCCGGCTGCGGTGAGGGCTTCCCCATGCCGGGTGACGCGCAGTGACGTGTCCGGCTTCCTCCCCTGCCCTGCCCACATCCCTATGCCCAGGGTGCTGCTCGACAGCCGGAAACCCACTTGGGACGCCCGGTGTCACCAGGACGCCGAGTGATGGAGGCAGCACCCCCAGCTCCCTATGGGCTGGTTTTAGGGGGGTGCACTAAGGAGGAGGTTGCAGCACCCCATTACACCCCCAGGATCTCTGGGAGAGTTTGACCGCTCTGCCTGCCCACACCCAGCCCCGCAGCACCCGGCGTGCTTGGCCACAGTGCGTCACCCCAAACCGGCTGGACGGGGTGCAGGGATGGGACATCCTGTGGCCAGAGGGGCCCGCGTCCGCTGACAGGTCGTGTTACAGCCTCGAAAGGGCAGAGGCTAAGAATGGCCGGGCTGAAACCGGCACCGGGTCACGTCCCATCTGCGCTGCGGGACGAAGACCTGGGAGGGCCCCCAAGGAGTTTGGGGGGTGCAGGACCCCTAATTGCACAGGGTGCCGAGTCGCAGGACGGCTGGCACCAGCCTTGGTGGGGCGATGGGGGTCTGTGGTGATGGTGATGGGGGGCTGCGGGCAGCCCTGGCCCTCGGTGCAGGCTCAGGGCCTGATCCAGTGCGGTGCCAGTCCCACGGGTGCAGGATGAAGGTGATGTGGAGGTGACTGGTCCAGAGACTGGGGGGTGCTGACGACCTCGGGTCGGGGCTGGGGAGGGGGCTGGCTGGAGGGTGCAACGTGGCCTGGGACTCCTCAACCAAGGCCATTTGCAGACTGCACCCCGGGGTGCTCCCACCAATCCCACTCCACCGTCAGCTCCAAACCTCCCCCATCCCTACAACATCCAGCCTCCTCGGACCCCAGACCCGGGGCAGCTCCAGCACTCCTGCAGCCCCTCCAGCACCCCTTGCAGGCCCCGAGCAAAGCCCCGCCGCACCCCTGCGCTCCCCCCGTGCTCAGCCGGTGCCGCGGTGCCCCGCTCGGGACCCCCGGGGGTCTCTCACTGACCTGGACCCGCTGCCGCCTGCGCCGTGCCCGCCGGTACCGCTATNGGGGGGATCGCGGGGGGACACCGGGAATCGCGGGGGGACACCGGGGATCGCGGGGGGACACGGCGATCCCTGCGCTCGCCCGCGCGTGGAGGAGCGGGGAGGATGCGGTCAAACCCTGCACGGCCGGGGGTGAGGGTTCCCTGCGGGGGGAGCCCTCATATTGCTTCGTCTGGGAGTCCCCGGGGCTCCCCTCGCCTCCTTCTTCAGCCGCTTGAAAGGGAATGCTGTTCTCATCCCTGTCCACGTCCTGCCCCCATCCTGTCCTCATGTTCTCACCCCCATCGCTGTCCCCATCCCCGTCCCTAATGTCCGCATTCCTGTCCTTAAAGTCCCGATGTCATACGTATATCCCCATCCCTGTCCTCATCTCTGATGTCCCCGTCCTCATGTTCCCATTCTATCCTCATTCCTAATGCCTCAGTCTCCAACCTTGAAGTCACCATGTCCCTATCGCTATGCTTGATGTCCCCATGTCCCCAATCCTGTCCCCATCCCAATGCCAGTATCATTGTCCCTAATGTCCTCGTGTCCTTATCCCACCCTCACGTCCTCATCTCATCCCCATGTCCCCATCCCAGCCCCTAATGTCACTGTTCATGCCCCTAATATCCCACTCCTAATGTCCCCATCTTCATCCCCAATGTTCCCCATCCCATTCCCATGTCCCCATTCCTGTCCTCATCCCATCCCTAGTGTCCCCATCACTGTCCCTAATGTCCTCATATCCCCATACCCAGCTGGCACCCTCTCTCTACCAGCCCCAGGAGGGTAAAATCCCGGGGGAGTTGCATCTTTGTTAAGATCTGATTGATTATTGAGAGATGCCTCTGCCCGAATTAAGGTGCAAACAAGACCATATGCTGAAGTTAATAATACAGATTTTATTTAATAATTAAATGTGAGGCAGAAAGAAAGAAATAGAAAAGAGGAGGAGGGAGAGAAAGCAAGGAAGGGAGATCGAGAGAGAGAGAGATGAAGCAGAAGATAGTCACCGTCTGGATCCGGCAGCATCCCACTGGTCCTTCTTCACTCCAGGCTTCTTTGTGGTGGGAGTCCCGAGGTCCGTGGGTTTCTTGAATCGGTGAGTTGTGGTCGGTGGTGGCAATGTCCACCTGCCAGAATTACCTTTTAACCACTCGGAGCAGATTTCAACACAGTTGCCGAGTTTCCTTGTGGATTCTTTGTGTCCACCATCAGATACATTGTTCTCCGCCAGCTCCCCCTAGTCTGAGGTAACACCCGGACGATAGTACCACCTTTATATTATCTATAGTTCCTTAAATTACAGTGGCTTAATTTACAGTCCAAGTTCCAGGCGTATTCAGGAGGGGGGACTTTGGTGGTTGCAGATGTCCTATAACCTGGCACATACAAGCAGTTGCCCCTCCACAGTTTGCCACAGTGGGAGCCCTTGTCTGGATGCATTACCAGGATGTACCAACCAGGCCTTGTGAGGCCTGGAGCCAGTGTCATCCTGCTGCTCCATTCTGTGCCCAGAATGGCAAAGTCCTTCTGTGGCAACAGTGTTTGAGACAGGCAACTGTGATCTCTAAGTCCTTACACTTACCTGCCCTTCCTCGTTCTCCTCTGCTGCTGCAGAGACCCCATCCCAAAACACCACAACCCCAGGGCAGGTGACTGGGGGTGACTCAAAAGGGGGAGATTTCAGCTGCCACCTGCACTGGGGGCATGGATCAGAGCTGGAGTCAGCCAGAGACTGGACACAGATTCCACATGGACACATCAGTCCCCTTCCCAAGACCCTCCCGAGCACCCAGGGACAGCACCACTGCAAGCTGGGGGTCTCGAGACCTGTGGTGATGGCACTGCCATCAGCCCCAGAAACCCACCCAGAGCCAGAGCCCAAGGCAATAGACTGCAGCAATATTTATTCCTGTACAAACCATTACAAAACACAGGTGCCCCATGGCTTCCCTTGGCACCAAGCCCCCAACCCACAGCCAGAGGGAAAATGAAGCACAGAGCTGTGCCAAGGCTCAGCACCCAAACACACCGTATTTAGCTGTTTTCCCCCAATCCACTTCTCCATTGCTGAGACAATAATAACAAAATCCAGCCTCAGGGTACCAAAAGACCCCCCACTACCTGCCCACTTCTAATTGTTTATAAAAGGCTGCTGCTGTTAGTTGTTACCACTAACAAGCATCCCCTGCTTGCTCCTTCAGCCAGGAAAACCAAATACACACTTTAGGACTAGAAGTAGGTAAAAAAAATGCCAACCCTCCACAAAAGCTTCCAAAAATCCCATCATTCAGTTAGAAAAGGTTTTGACAGTGTGGGGCACAGTGGTGCTGGGAGGGGCTGGGTGTTTTTGGGATGCTGGGGCAGTGAGGGTGGAAATATCACCCCAGTGGGGTCCCATCAAAAACTGTGGGGTTCAGCTGAGGGAAGGATCACTTCGGACTGGGACTGGAGGGCTGGGCATGGCAGATGTGGGCTGAGCTCTGAGAGGGGGGTACCCCCATTCAGGAGGTTGGGAGGAACAGTCTCTGTGGTGGCTCCAGAAGTGATACAACCCCAAACTGAGCAGAGGTGACACAGCATCCCCTTGTAGTCTCACAGAGGCTGCAATATGCCTGGACCAGGACGGGGCAGGATCTCACCCCATGTCTCCTGCCCATGGAGCGGGGGACACCGCAAACACTGCAGTCACCACCTGCTCTCCCCAAAACCAGCCCCAGACCCCACACATCCCCAATGCAAGGGGCCGCCGTGCACAATGGAGGTGGTCCCATGTGAGGCACCTGGTGGCATCCCAATGCCTGGCTCCCACTGCTCCCAGAGGGATGCAGGGAAACCCCCATCCATCCCAGCTTCAGAGGTCTGCCCAGTGGCAGCCCCTAGGTCCAGTTGGGGTGGGAGAAGGTGATGTTGTAGAGGCCGGCCCAGCTGGCAAAGACCCTCTTCTCGGTGATGAAGCGATGGTGGTTGCCCTTGCGGCTCCGCTCGTTGTGGATGTAGGTCGTGCACTCGTCGGGGCCCTTTGGCTCGTAGTAGTGGTAGGGCAGGCGGCGGGGAGGGGGATGGCGGCTGAGTGGGGAAGAAGCATTAGGTGAGGCCCATGGTGGGGCCCGGGGGCCAGGGTGTGGGCTTGGGGGTCTCCTCACCCACAGTAGCTGGGTGGCACCATGCCATAGACATGGACAGCGTCGCACAGCTCCACCGCGATCACCATGGTGAACCAGCCGGTGCTGAGCCATGAGCGGGACTTCTCCCTGGGGAGGAAAAATGGAGTGGGAAAGGATGACATGGATAATGGAACCCCCCCCCAGTGTCCCCAGCTTGCCCCAGGGATCCCCAGTTCAGAGCTGCAGCCCATGAAGCATCTCCAAGAGCCACCTCTGCCTGAGGGACCTGGAGAAAGGGGTACATGGCATGGGAGATGGCTCTGAGGCACCTGTCCTTCCCTGTCTCCCCCCGAAACAGGTCATCAAACTGCTTCATGCGGCTGGGGGACACGACATAGGCCGTCATGTTGGGGAAGGAGGCACAGACACGCTGGATGATCTTCAGAAGGCTCTTCTGCATCTTGGTGGGTGGCCCCCAGAAGATGAAGATGGTCTCTGGGGTCTTGTTGACGAACTCCTGGGGCCGCTTGAGGACACGGTAGAGGCTGGAATGGGCCACCACGCGGAAGCTGGTCTTGTTGCCTACATCAGCCTCATAGCCTGTGGTGGGAGCGTCATTCATGCGGATGGTGCACTCAGCCCCATCGATGGCTGTGCCCACGTGGGTGCCCAGGAGGTGGCTGGAGCTCGTGACAATGACACACTGATGGCAGCGGGCAGTCAGGGTCTGAGGATAACAAGTGCCATGAGCAGGTGACTTTTGGTGTCACCACAGGCAGGGAACAGGGCATCACTCTCCCTTGTGGAGCCACTGTCCCACTGGAGGGGACAATTTGCCTGGATGTCAGCAGAGAGACAGACCCTGCACCATTGCCAAGGCGAAGCCCTGCTGCCCAGCTCGTACCTTGTTCCCACAGACGGGCAGGTACCCGCTTTTCACCTCCCACTTCTTGAGGTCGGGGGGCCGGCGGGCTCTGCCCCTCAGGCGGCTGTAGGGGAAGACCTCGCTCCCATTGCTGGAGCTGTAGATGATCAGCAACATGATCAGGGCAAAGAGGACCCCCAGGGCGGCGGCGCGCTGGCTCTGCGGGCAGGGGGAGAGCGTCAGCCGCTGCCCCCACCCCACGGGTGTCAGCATCCAGCCTGCTCCCATGGCATCTCCAGCAGGATGCCTGGTGTCCCCAGGGAGGTGCCTGGGGTGATTCCCTGGCACTCACCGCGCTGCCACTCATTTCTCTGTGCTGGTGTCAGTGCACAGTGATCGCCGGCGTCCCGTGAGCACCTGCAAGGCATGTGGTCACTCCCAGAACCATGGGGATATGAAACCAACCTGGTGGGGATACAGGATGCGGGATGAGTTCCCAGGTCCCCCTTTGAAGGAGAGGACAAACCCCTGGAATTGATTCAGGGAATGGAAATGCCGTGGGCAGAGGCCAAGAAAGCTCTGTTTTGTGGAGAAGCCAAACCCAGCCTCTGCTTGTGCTGGGGGGATCTCTGTGTTGGGCTGGACTCCAGGGAGGATTATCCTCCCCTGGTGGGGCTGAAACCACTCAAACCACAGAGTCAGGGAGGGTCAACCTGCTGCTCGTGCAGTGAAATCCCATTAAAACCACCACCGTGGAGGCTTGGATCACGAGGGAATGGAAGGAAGTGACACCTGTCCAACTCAGTGCATGCACAGGCTCGAATCCAGCGGAGCTGCGGGGATCTCTCCAGCCCCGGGGCTGGGGTGTGTAGGGTGAATTCCAGAGCACTCCGGGGACCCGCTCTAGCCTCCACTCAAAACAGACTGACCCAGTTTATTTTTGGGAGCCCCGGGTAGTAAGTTCCAGCCACTCCTGGAGTGCTCGGAGCAAGTGGAAATTAAAAAACCTGAAGCCTCTTTACTAATTGCACTGGAAGGAAAATTATGCAACAGCCTGGGATAAACCCCTGGGGGGAGCTGAGATCTCAAAAGGCTCTCAGGGCCGGTGCTGGTGCCCGGAAAGGTGCCAGGCTGCCCGGGGAGCCCAGGCCATGGCCTGGCGGGGTGATGCTGGGGGAGCTTCGCCATGCGGGGGCTGAGGACATTGTGAGACCCCCCACTGTCACCCCCACTTCGCTCCCTCCATAGCTCTCGGGCCATGGGGAACCTCATGGAGGGGATTCACGACGGGACCCCACGGGCCTTACCTGGTAGGAGCTCACATGGGGAGTCCGTCACCTCCTGCGCCCCGCGGGCGGCGGGGGCTGCCCGGCCCCTCCGGCGGGCTCGGCCATGGGGGGCCTGGGGCTCACATCGCCGTTCTGCGGGAAAGGGCTGCTACAGACCCGACCTCCTTCCCCCGCCGGGGGTCCCCTAGCCCGGATGCGAACTCTGGGGGTCCCTTAGGCCCGGATGCGAATCCCACCCGTTCCCCGCGAAGGGAAAACCCGCCCGGCCCCGTCTGCGAACCTCCCTCCGCTCCTATGTCCGAGTCCTCCTCCGCCTTGGGGCGCAGCTCCCCCGTCCCCAGCAGCGGCGACACGGGAGGAGCAGGACCATTCCCACCCCTCCATCCCCCGCGCACTGTCCCCGGGGGC
>WEIV01028727.1:23348-61078 GCA_013390005.1 Calyptomena viridis
GGGCCGGCCCCGCCCAAAGCCATGATGGCCCCACACACATCGATTCCCTGGAGCCCCAGCGGGGCTGTGGCTCTTCCCAGTCCCCGGGCACCGGGACAGATCAGGCAGAGCCTGGCTGGGACTGGGGGTTCAGGAACAAGGGACAGTGCTGGCATCTCAGCCAGGTCACCTTTCCCCGGGATTGCTGCTTCCACGAGACTGGTGCTCTGCTGCCAGCTCTCCTCTCCAGCCCTTCTCCATCTGCAAGGAAGGGCTGGCAGGGATCTCTGCTCCCAGCCGCCAAAGCAATCCTAGAAGGCAAAGCCAAATCCTATTCTAAGCCCCAGCATGCCCTTCTCACCCTCCTGCTTCCTCAGCAGATATTTAAACACATTTAAAACAAGAAACAAAACAAAACCAGAGTGTGAAGTACCAAAAACCTTTATTTTTTTTTTCCCCAAACCATAACAACATTTGACATTATATTGATTTCCTCATATATTTGTTATTTCTCTACGTTAGGAACCAGATACAGAAAATACAAACACGATCTGTTGAATCAAAGACGGCACAGCATTCCGTTAGAAAAAGAAACAAAAAAAACTAGAGGAGCAAGATAAAAATGGTGAAAAATAGTCATTCCCTCCAGCCCAAACTTTCCAAGAATCATCATCAAAATAGAGCAGTGGAAGTAGCTTTTCTTTCTAAACGCACTTCTGCTTTAAGAAAAAAGTTAGATTTATCTTTAGATTTCAAAGTAAAAAAATGTTAAACTATCTTTCAAGCAATTTTGGAAGTTTGCATAGACCCATTCCCTTTCCAAAAATATCAGCCATCTCTCTATAGAATCTGATACAAATCGAGTGCGTGCCTCAGCCGCAGGTCACCAAGCTCAATTCACTTTCAAGAAAATAAAACACCATCTCCCCTTCTCCTCCCTCCCCCCACAAAAATATGGGCTCTACGTTACTCCTTGTGTTTGAGGCAGGTTACGAGGCTCAGCCGCACCCCTCGCTCGGAGCTTCATCCAAATTCCTTTTCATTTCCCAGGTTTCCACGTCCCTGACGGGGCAGGGGCACTGCAGAGGGCAGTGGGCTCGGATGGCGCGGGGGGGCTGACGGACACAGCTCTCAGGAGGGAAGTGGGGGGGAAAATCCTGAACTCATCAGTCCCCCCCACACAGCGAGGAAGTGGCTTTTCAAGGACAAACATCTGCGACCAGGCAGTGTTTGTAGGAACTCGTCCCTGGGGACTGGCCTTGTCCACAGGGCTCAGTCACCAGAGCAAGAATTCAGCTAGAGACCGGGTGGGGCAGCAGGGATGGGGCAGGAGGGGTGGAGGGGGGTCTGCAGCCCCCGGGTAAGGCAGAGAGGAGGGAAGGGGGCCCCTCGCCAGGAGGGGGTTTATCCGAGGTGCTCTAGCGTACCTGGAGTGAGGTTTTCCCAGAGGATGCCGACAGTGGTGCAGAGCCCAGCTGCACCGCCACCGGTTTAAAAAGAAACAGCGACGACAAAATAAATAAAAAGTCAACCCCTCCTATTCAGATGAGAATGAAATACATATTTCTTCAGGTCTTGGCCTGGTCTGGAACCCTCTAAAAACTGAAGCAAACATTTAAAAGGGCTTGTTAACTTTCTGCAGGGGGCGAAGTGATGTGGCAATGGCAGGGGGGGAGAAATCACACGCCTGCTGCCCATCGCTCTGAGGGTCAGGACAGCACGAGGCCCCCATTTAAAGTGCTGACCATACAAAAGATGATGGAGGAGCAACATCCTTCTCCCCCTTTTTCCATTACAATTTCCAATTGAAACCCATCTCCTTCACCAAGTCACGACTAAGCCTATTCTTTTGGACATTCACGCACTATTATACTGGTTTTAAAGAAAGAAAGAAGTTAGTAAAAAAGTTACATTGAATTTCCTAACGCTTTGCAATGGGCTTCCACCAACTACAGGTCCAGAAACTGGCAGAGCAGAGCCCACACATTTGGCCTGGCCCCCAGATTGGAGCAGAGAGCCAGCTCTGCTCCTCAGGGCCAGCCAGGCATGAGCAGCCCTGCTTGTCAGCATCAGAGACCCAGGGGATGCAGAGTCTTGCCAATAAGGTCCTTTTACTTGTTTAAGCCACCTCTGAATCCCCTGAGAAGGGGAACAATGTGGGGAAGAACATCCCCCCTCCCCTCAGCCCCCCTGAAATAAAATATCAATGAAACAATAATGCAGTCAAAAAACACCAGCCTGCTGGGTTTATATAAAAAAAAATTCATGAACTTCACAACAAAAAAAAGAAAAACACAAAGGAAACTAGCCAGCGGTTTGGGTCTGGAAACTGATTCACTTCTTAAATGTTCAAAGTCCAACAAGGAACAGGCGGCAGCAATGCCACAAGGAAAAAGTGCTCACAGGACGCAGCTTCCCGAGGCAGCAGTGAGTGTGTGGGACCAGTGACCCCATGGCCACCACCACCACCTTGGATGCCCACGGCCAGCCAGGGACTGCTGGGCATCACTCGTGCAGCGGGAGCTCTGCGTGGGATCTAGAAATAGGAACAGACTGCTCCTTCCTCCCTCCAGGTCTGCTCTGGGTGCTCCAGCCCTGTGCTGTGCCAGGCTGGATAACTAGGACTGCTTTCTCATTCAGAACGACGGGTAGGAGAGCTAAAAAGCCATATAAGGACCAGGATCTGTGGAGTCAATAACAACATGGAGACGAGGAAGAGATAACCTACGAGACACAGTTATCAAAAACACAAGCAGTGATGTGCCAAGCCACTGGAAGAGAAGCCAAAGACATGCCCAGTTTGGCCACAGCAATGCAATGTGAGCAGGTTACACCTCTGCCAGCTTAGGGGAGATGAGACCAGTTTTCCAAAAAGCTCAACTGCTTCTCCTCTTGCTTTGCTGGGAACAGATTCATCCCTCTGTCTCACTGGGGATTTCGTGACATGCTGAGCTGCCAGTGCCTTGAGCAGCCAGCTCTTGCCAATGGAGGCCAGAAGAATGTCCTGGGATCCCAACTGCTCTGACAGTGACTGCCATTGTTTTTCATGGGAACAGAAGCAATGCAGCAGAAGTGAGCTGGGTTTTGGCCTCTTTCCTGGCTTATGTTTGCTCCTTTCAAGCCCTGGTTGGATCTGATTTCCCTGAGGGGGTTCACTGGCCCCTGGGGAGCAGCAGCAGCTCTGTGCTGACCCTCAGCTCTGCACAGTCATCCATAGACAGGGCAGGAACCGCTGTCTGAACCTTCTTCTGCCCTCACCATGACCTGAGCAGAGGGTCAGGCCAGGCCTGGCTTTCTGGCAGAGCCCCAGGGAGAGAGAAAAGCAAGCAGTTCTCTCCTTCCTGCAGACACGCTGCATCCCAGGAACAGGGCAGGATGCTCAGCAGCCTGCTGGCAAGTGCCAAACCTACCCAGGCTGAATGAAGAAGGGATCACCAGCAAATGTGAAAGAGCTTTTGTTCTAGACAGACTCAAAAGACCCAACACTTTTTCCCTACATTAAACCAAACCAAGGTGTTATCTGTACCCCACTTCTTACCCTAATTCAAATTTAATTCCCTCTGAAGGGAAGGGGTGAAAAAGATGCATATCCTTTATGTGGTCTGTCCAAATATGGAAAGAAACCTCTTGACTCAAAGAGATAAACCATCAAAACAGAGTAAGCAGCTGTATA
The DNA here is from genome assembly GCA_013390005.1 of Calyptomena viridis. Taxonomy (NCBI): domain Eukaryota; kingdom Metazoa; phylum Chordata; class Aves; order Passeriformes; family Eurylaimidae; genus Calyptomena; species Calyptomena viridis. Next base: position 27,001 of record WEIV01028727.1, read on the forward strand.
CCTTTGCCACAGTGGTGAGCACCCTCCCCATGCAGCATCCTCAGCTGGAAGGGAGAAAAAAAAATGATAAATCAAGACCCTTTCATTCCTTGTTTCTCATTCTGCCAGATTCCCTTTTCCAGTAGCTCATCTGCATGCATTCTGGTCACAGAGACCACAATTAATCCTTTTTCTTTCCTCCTTTAAAAAAAGGCTTTACAATAACTAAGGATTTGAACGACAATGTGATCAGTAACAAGTCCTTCCTTGCTGAACGGGACGAGTGTGTGTCTGTACATGTGCACACACACACGTGTGTCAGGGGAGGGAACATCCCAGCCAGGCCCAGGAGCGTGGAATTGCTCTGAGGGCACGGCTGCTGGGTGCTACCACAGTACACTGGCAAAAGAGGAATGGGCACTACACAGAAATAGCTTATCAGCTGAGAGGCTCTGTACAGGAAGGGCTGCAAGCACAGCCTGCTGCCGGCCCACGGCGGAGGCTGCACAGATCCTCGCTGGCAACTGGGCTGCCAGGAGAATCTCCAAGTGGGAGCTGAAAGGGAGAGACGTCTCGGCCACACACTGCACGGAAAAGAGGCAGCTAAAAAGTGTTGAACAACTGCAGAAACCAAACCCAAAGAAGAGCAATTGAAAGATCAACCAGAGAACAGTTTGAAGCCTTGTCAGAAGAGTTCACTCGCCACAGAGCAGGTAAGAACAGCTGCTGTGGCTAATGCAGCAGCAAACACCCATTCTACCCTTGAAGGCAGAGACAGTGGCTTCTCCCCAGCCCCAGAAGGAACCAGCTCAGACACAAATCTCTGCTGACAGGGCAAGAAAGGCCAACCAACACCAAATCCCTTTCTGGCCCAGGCCAAGAGAGGCAATCGACATCACCACCACAACAGAGACCACTGCAGTCAGCTGCATCCTGCTCTGGCCCAGGGGAGGGCTGTCAGAGAACCAGATTCTTTTCACAGTCCAAGAAGGGCAGTTCCCTTCCTGAGCCAAAAAAACAACAACAAAAAAGAGAGGCTTAGTATTCCAAGCTCCAACAGTACTATTTGCTGAATCAGTCCAGCAAACACAGACTATGCTCCTGGAATAGTGAGTAGAAGCCTTCTCCAGGTAAAATCTGTAACCTCTAAAGTGCTCCTGCTAATGCTAGTTGATGAACATCCCTTCCATGCCCAGCAGTGGAAGGGCTACTGCAGTCAGTGGTGTGATGAGCACTTGCATTTAACTGTTCACCAACTCCCAGCTGGATTGCGGAAGTTTTCTGAAATGCACTTTTGGGAAATATTTCCTATGAGAAGATGATGTTTGGGGGTGTGAGGGTAGGAAGGTGAAGTGTACACCACAGCATACCTTGTTCAGTAAAACCACTGCCTTGGGAGGTGACGTTCCCTTGCAGAGTCAATGGAATAAAGCATCCTGCAAGTGGCAACATCACCGTGTCCCCAACAAGCAGCTCTGGGTTTGGTTAGAATGGCTTCCCCCACCCCCAGTGGTCTGAAGAGTTCACAGTGGTATAACCCAATGTTTTAGGGAGACAGAAGCTGAGAAGTCCCCTGCTGCAAGCAATGGGTGGAGTGAGGGATGCACATGAGCAACATCCTCTGGGACTAGCCCAAGGATAAGCCCCACAGACATCTTGTGTCTGAGCAGGAACAGGGGGAAGGCAGGCACTGGAAGGACCAGGAAGCAGAGAAGGATAATGCCAATGTAGGGAAAGTGCATGTTCTGGAGTGGTCTCAGAGTAGTTCTGCAGTGCAAACGTACAGGGAGGGGCGTGGAGAAATCCCTTCTGGAATGCTGCATGAAGAGAGGTAAAGGTTGGCATCCATGTGGCAGCAGACTGGGTAGGGGGCCTGTGTCCAGCAGCTCTACCCTGTTCTTCACATTTAGTGGGTTTCAATCACCACTGGCTCGTAAACTCCAGATGAGACCCTGGGGAAGCAGAGGGGGAGATGAGGAAGGCAGGTTATTTTCCTCAGTCATTTCAAGCAAGCAAGTTTTGATTCAGAGCTCAAAACATTGCCCTCTAACCCACACAAACCACTGCAAATCATAAGTCAGGCTGGCTGGAAGTCAGCCCTTGTAACACAGAGCAGAGACGTGGCAAGCCAAGACTAGAGCGTTTGAGAGAGTTGGGTGTAACACATGAACCTTTCTAAAGGACAGAGGAAAGGGGGGAGCATCCCATGCCGCACAAAAAGCCAGCCCTCTTGGCCTTGCTGTGCTCCCAATTTTGTCACCAACTTGACACATGTTTGCATTAAACATTATTGCTTTTTTTTGTTCAACTCAAAAGGTGCAATAAAGCCTCAAATGCAATTGGCCAAGACATTGTACTAAGAGCTATTGTGGGAAGAAAAAGTTTTATTGCTTCAGCGGTCTTTCATGAGAGAACAAGCCTTCGATGATTATGAAGGAGGCAGGGAAAAAGGACAATAAGAGGCAGGGAAGAGGGACAATAAACCAGGCTGCTGCGCAGTTTTGCTGCACGCCAGCAGGAGGCAAAGCTCCCTCCCTCAGGAGGAGAATGGGAACCAGCCTCTACCATTTTGTCCTTTCACTCCTTACTCCTGTTCTCGGGTCTAACAATTAGAATCCCATTATTCCTCTGAGCTCCTGCTGAGAACTACATTCATACTCCAGTGCAGCTGTAGCCTGCCACGAAAGGGATCCCGGGGTGTAAATGTGGGAATAAAGCCACCATGCAGCACATGATGATTAGAAATCTCTCCTGCAGCAAAAGGTGACAGTTTCCTGGATGCAGAGAGCTCACCAGTCTCTCTGGAGCCCCTGTGTCTGCCAGCCTTTGGGAAACCTACCTGTTCCCCAGCTGAATACCACTCAGCGTAGTTGTTCCATCTCTGCTCACAAACAACCTCAGGTTACTGTCTGCACAGAGAAAAGGAAGACAGACATTAAAATCCAGAGCTACTGATGCTGCCAGGTGCTCCCCTCCCAGACACATCACACAGTGGTCAGCACAGAGCAAGTGTTTCTGTGGATATATGTGCACACTTTCTGGTGGTGTTCCCACAGCAATGGAGCCCCTGGAACTTCTCTCCTTGCTCCAAAAGGGAGCCTCCACAGCATGAAGCTTTGGAAGAGAAAAGGCAGAGAAATTAATTCAGTGGTACACTCCTCTAGCTGCTTCTTTTAAGGCAATTCCATTGATGCAAGTTCTTGGTCAGCTTAAACACATCTCAACAGATGAGATGTGGGGCCTCACACTGCTTTTGTGGGCTCACTGGAGAAGAAACTCAGCCTGTGCTGCTGGCAAGAGGCAGCTGCATTCAGTCCAGTTTTAACCCATGCTGAGCGAGGTGTAAATCTCCATATGATGTGTTACCATGTGCAATGATTTAAGGTGATTAATGGTAAACTAAAGAAGCACAAACAACAAGTTAGGCTCAAGTTTAAAACTTAACAAAATACCTTGGATAAAAAAACAGATGAAAAAGATTTATTTCTATGCTAAACTGGAAAATGAAAACAAATAAAGTTATATTATTAATTTTCTCTTACCAGATGCTGTGACTGCAATGGAGAAAGCCCCTTAAGGTCTCGGACCTGATACCAGTACACTGTGACCCATCATTATTCTCATCTTTCCGCAGAGATGTGCTATTTCCCATCCAGTTGTGCTCTCCTATTTTAATAAATACCCTTGGGCAGACCCTGGACAGAGGCCACTAGAGCAGTGCAGACAGCTGATGTAACTGATTTCCACTGCACTGAGAATCAGTATTTTTCCTCTCTCCTCCTGAACATTTGAGCTACTGCTGCTCAGTATGGAACAGCAGCAAATGCTGTTTGTGAATGGATGTGCAGCTCTCAAACTCACATGGTTTATCTACCACAGAAACACCCAGAGAGCAGTGGAAGCAAATAGCTGTCAAAAGGGGAAGGGAGCCCACAGCAGGTCAGATCTGACTGTAAACCCTTGGCAGCCTTCCTAAAGGAACAGCCCAGACATCCCCTCTCAGACTCCTCCTCTCACCTTCAGTATTGCTGACATCTGTGAAGTCCTGACTCTGCATTATTTTCTCCACTATATCATCAGCATCGATCCTCGTGTCATCCACTCGGGTTGGGTGGCTCTCCACTGAATCCTTTTTCCTCCTGGGGAGAAGAACAGGGAAAACTTACTCAGCTTTTCTAGACACAGACCTTCCATCCTGCTTCTCTGGGCCACAGTCTCCTCCCCAGCAGTTACAATCTGATCTATCGCTGCATGAAAATCAAGGAGCAGGTTCTGTCTCTCCTGGCCAGAGAAGGGTCTTTGCTCCGCAGTTACTCACCGGGAGGGTCTGTCCAGCAGAAGGGCTGGTCTGGGGGGGCGAGGTGGCTTTTCCAATTTGTGGTCCCGCTCTCCCTCAGGACACTCCACTGTCATACTGAGCCCCCCGGACGCGCTGCTGCTGGTGGAGGTGTTCCGGCGATGGGTCAAGTCGGACATGCTGGAAGAGCGGGAATGCTCCGTGCTGTAACCTGCAAACACAGGGTGATCACACGTCACACCTTCTCCCCTTCCTGGCAGCACAGTTAACAGGCAGGGCAGCTTCACACCAGCATCTCTGCTCCTGCATACAGAGGTTTAGACAAACATCTGTGAGCTCGTCAGAGCAGGGTGAGAGATGGTTGCAAATCAGCAAGTTTGGAGCTTGTGGCAGGAAAGAAAATGGATGTGGGCAGTGCTGGCAGAGCTGTGAGGATCAATGGTTACCAGAGATCTTGGACTGCTGGCTGGCGTAGCTCGAGTTCCGTGAATGCCCCGAGTGGAAAACTTCCTCTGGGCTGGACAGGTTCTGATCTGGTTCTTCTGGGACACCTGCCAAGGAACAAGAGGACACTGCTTATGCCATAACCAAGCCACAACATTGTGCATTCATCATCTTGGAGTGGAGCCTGATCAAAGGAGGGGCCAGTCTGCTGGCAGAGCCTTGCTGTCCAGGCCAGCACAGAGCTTAGAAACACCTGGAGGGTTGGGAAGACCACAAGGAGCTTCTCTGTCAAGTTTATCACTAACTCTAACATGCAGCACCTGAATTTACAAACATCTCTGGGGGCTTGTAGCATCTAGAAGGACAGGTAGTGTCTGAAGCTATCCATAGTAAAAAGCATTAAGCTAAGACCAAGAAAGCATCAAATAGCCACTGGCAGTAAAGTATTACAACCTCTGTATACTTCTGTTATTACCTCTCCCCTCTATTACTTGTGAGAGAGTCTGTACCATTTAAATCACCTCTGAATTTGATAAAGAAACCTCAGCATAACCTCTGTTCCTTTCCCCTGCTTGTCTCTTGCAGGAAGCTTATCCAGAAGTGCACAAATGTAACACATTAGCCAGCTTTTTAAGAACAGCACTTGCACAGTGTGCTCAGTCACTGAGGTGACGAGACTCGAGTGCTATTTTGGTGCAGTGTATCTGCCTGCACATTTGGAATGTGCTGGGAAGGAAAAAAGCAATGTGAAAATGCAGTGTCCTTGAAAACAGGCTCATACAGAAGCCAAAGAACTGCATCAGCAGCTGGAACAAGGCCATTAGACCTCAAACCAACCTCTAAAACCTTCACAGGAACTTTTCTAGAAGATAAGTCTCAGCAACAGAAGAGCTGAGTGAAGAACAATGTTGAGTGTCATTTAACACAGTGAAAAGCAGGGATGAGTGCAATGCATGAATTATTAAATGCCCAGCAATAAGAACAAATTACTTTATCTCCTCTAATAGAAATATGCATATGGCAAAGACTAATTCTTCCTCTCCTCAGTTACACTTAGAAGGTTTTGTTTTTCTCAATTTTCTTAATGAGCAATGGGGTCAAGGATGGGAAAACATGAAAAAATAGTTTCTGTGCTTGAAATTGATGGGAAAAAATTAAGGAGTGTCCAGGCACAGCCAAACATTGCATGGGTCTGGGATGGGCATTCATACCTGAGCTGAGAATGGCAGCTCTTGGCTTGGTCTGGCGCAGGGAGCCAATTGTGGAGGAACTGCTGCTGCTTGTGGTTCCCTCACCCTTGCAGGTCAGCTGCAGGGTAGAGTCCTGTCCTGGGATGGTGATGGATTTGGCAGTGGAAGGAGGCCTGTAATCAGAAGAGAAGGAGGTTACAGAGTGCCAGGCAGGGACTAGGAATCACCCCCCACTCTATCTATCCCACCCTTCCTGGCAGGGGGGAGCTGGCAGCCCCCAGACCAGCAGGATGTTGGGTTTTGTCTTCCTACATGCAAGACTCTGGTCTTCTCAACTTGGTACTGCACCTGGACTGTATTGCAAAAAAAAAAAGCAAGTTTCTGAGATAAATTAAGGCAAAAAGGGACCATTCAATTGTTTACACATAATAATAGGCTCAGAGCTTGCACTATCCTCCAGAATACCATCCAGGTGTCCTTTCCCCTCAGCACGTGTCCAGTGGCCAGTTGAGTTCACAAACAGGAACCAGTTTGCTGTTGTCCCACTGTCAGTTCAGCTCCCTTTCTTTTATACCTCTCTGACTCTGGCCAAAATGAAACCTTTTATGCCAGCAACACCATCCCCCTATGAGAGCACTTTTACAACGACCAAATAACCTTTCTCTTTTTTAACTAAAGATTAAACTACTTTTCAGTGAGACTAAAGTGTTTTTCCAGCTGTCAGAATTATTTTTCTGGTTTTTCTGTGTGCTCCTGACATCCCTTTGTAAATGCTGACTGCAGGGCAGAGCTGTGAGTGCCTGGAGCCCCCTCCCTTCCTCCAGAAGTGTTTTTGGGTGGAAGCCACAACATGTGCAGCGTGGCAAAGTGAATATTCCTGTTGGAGCCCTGTAGCATAAAGTCTGAACTGGAACTAATGGATCATATTATGGTTTTTAAGTGAGGAGTGCGAAATAAAAACTTCTATTTGTCTCACTTGAAGCTCTGAGGGAAGATGCTACATGAGACGACCTTTGCAGTACTTTGGGAGAGAGAATAAAGCACTGAGAATACTTTATGTGAGCAGCCAAATGGTTATAAAGGTTCCAGGAAACTCACAGGATGCCTTCACCAGGAAAAAACCCTCCCTAATCACGTTATCAGTGATTTACATGCACACAGGTGCTTCGGGGACTTTGCTTCACAGGTTTCTAAGGCTTTTACAGCCTTAAGTAAGCAAAGTGTTCCTGCTCAGCCTGCTCTGCCCCCCTCCCCCTCGATGACCCCCAGCAGGAGAAGGTTCATCCAAGGCCTGCAGAAAGTCAGTGCTTGGAAGTGATTTCCCAGCACAGTGTAATTCCCGACTATCCCTCTAATGAGTGTCATTTACCAGAAGCTCTACTGATCAACGACTATTTCACATGCAAAGCTTCCATTTTTAGACATTTGCACATCATCAACATATAAAGAGAAAGTGGGAATGACTGCAAAAATCCTTTAAGAAAATTAGGAGGTTTGACTTTCAGACAACCTCCTTAACATTACATTAAATGGGTATTTATATCCCACTCTGTGTAATTTTCAGCCACTATAACAGTGAGACTTGCTTCCATAGGAAAGGAGCAACAGGTATTTTTGTCAGACACATTACTTCCAGACATCCTAGTACTCCAGATTTAAACCATCTGTTACTGCTATAAAGTTATGGTTTAAGATATCCAAAACTGATTTATTACACTTCCTTCTGAAGCAGAAATTCTTTAGAATCAAATTATGTTGACTTGAGGTTTGAAAGTCTCAGAAAACTCAGCAGCACTGTGAAAAGCCATTCACAAAAGAAACCTACTAAAAAATTATGCAGCATTCTATAACACAAATGCAAGCTAATTTACATACACTTCAAGCTAGCTCCTAAAATTAGGCTTTTTAGCCCAGGAGACCACTGCTACAAGAGTAGCCTCAAGGTAAAGCTTTCTTCTCTCATACTGTTGGGAGTCAACACAAAATATTTCTGTGGGCACGTGGCAGCCCTGCTGTGTGCAGTCACACACCTTCCAGCACATCACAGCAGGGCTTGGACTGCAGAGCCCTGTGACACCACACTGCAGTGCAGGAGGAGATGGTGCCACGATATTTCTTAGTTGATTCACCAACAATTCTTCACGCAGCAAAACTGCTTCACAGCTTAACTGTACTTAGTCTTTCCCATCATGATGCATTAAAAAAACCCCATAACTACAGTTTCTCTGCTAATACAAATTGTGAACCACGTAGAAAAAAAATAATTAAAATATTTCAGCCTTGCAGTGTTTTTGTTGCAGTTTCAATCTTAGATCTTTATCCTGCATGACATGTGCTGAAGTGCGTCCATTTCCAAGACTGTTTTCTTCATTGACCTCTCTCCTCTTGGAGGTCAGTGAAACCAACCCCGGAGCCATGAGAAATTCTATCCTTCAGGCAAAACATGAAGTTTGTCATCAGCATCTACTGGTTTCCAAAACCTAACTCACGCTAGCAGGGAAAACACTGTGCACAGCAGTAATCAAGCTGGGAAAGCCAGAGCACAGAAAAAAACCAGTGAACAGCACAGGCTGGCTAAATTTTTCTGGCTGATTCAACCAGTTTCAAGCTTTTCCCTGTACTTCCAATATCAAGGGCATCTTTTACCCCCTCTACATCGATTTTAGTGTCTGCCCAGAACAGGGTGAGCACCCAGAAACTCACGTTTTGAAGCAGGGGTCCCCTGAGAGCAGGGACATTCCAATCGTGACCTGGAAAGGGGACAAGGCACATTGTTAGCCATGCTGCAGTGAGCTCCTCACTTCACAACAGCCACGAGATCAAAGGCTGGGTGTAAAGATTAGCAAGATCTAGTTCCTTTCCAAAGGAAATCGGCTTCAGGGATTTAGCAAGGTATTTCCCTCCCTGCCCTGAATTCCTGGCACCAGTAACTCCAAGTGGCTCAGCAGGACACCAGCCTGGCCACCCTGACAGTGCACTTGGAACCTTTTCCCTCCCTCCTGTTCCTGGTTTCTTTGATGACAGAAAATGCTGTCAAGGGTCATCGGTTGGCCAAATCAAAGCCAAATTATCAAAGGGCAACTCTGATACTGCGAAGTTTCCCAAGCCACAGCAGCAGTATAAAAGCAAAATCCTGTCTCTGTAGATAATAGGACCTTCTCTAAGGTCTGGCACTGCACTCTGGCTGTGATCTTCTCAAATTCCATCATAGGATTTCAGCTGTGGCAGGACCAGCTGCTGTACCTTTAGGATGGAGTTGTCCTGTCGGGTGTTCTTAGTATCGTATCCTTCCAGCAAGCAGCAACGGACAGTGGATCCAGAGCCCGCAAATTCGGCCAGATTTAGATCAGCAAAGCCCAGCTGTAGCCAAGAAAACAATGGAGGGCAGGGGGAGAGAACAAAAGTTACTCAACAAAGGGACAGGTGGCATCACACAGACCAAAGGAAAAAAAGAGCATCTGTGAGCAAGGGCAGGAACAGGAGCCAGTACAGAGTGGTGGCTGGGAAGACCTCCTGTTCTGGAGGATGGGCAGGGTCACATGTCTAATGCCAAGCCAGATGAACACAGAGGTCTTCAGGAAGCCAATCTCACATGGAGGAAGGGCAGACAGTAGTAGTGCTGGCCAGGACAGTGTTAACCAGCCTGCAGGCGTTGCATAACCAAGGACATGGAAGGCACTAGGTCAACGATGTGGAAAAAACAGAATCACACATACACAAACATAATAAGGCACTCTTTGTATCGGGCCATCCCAGAATGCAGTGGAGCATGTGAACCAGGAGATGAAAGGATATTGTTACAGGGGAAAGTGACACCATCCTGAAAAAAACAACTGAGACTATCGGCACAGGGAGCTGGAAGCCCGGAGCCATGGAGCAGTGCATGTGCCTCACCCTTCAGAGGCAGCTGCTGAGTTGGGAAACTCCTGGAGCAAAGTTTCCTCAATGCTGCTAAGGTTTAACTAGCAAGGGGGATGTTTGAGAGGCAGAAGGGAAGAGAAATATTTGGAGAGACTTAGTTGTGAGCTCTCCAAACCTTCTGTAACAAATGGGAAGCAAATAGGGAAGGTGACAGAAAGTTGAAGATCACAGGCAAAATCAAAGAGGGCACTGATGCCTCCAGAGTAAAGACAAACACAGTGAAGAGCACCTTTGTTTTCCTGCCCTAATTCCTGGTGCATTAACAGAGTGTTTCAAAGATGCTGTACCCTGTATTTGGCCAAACCATCCAAGCATGGAGAGTTTGCATCACTTCAACATCCAGGTCAGCTCCCAGGAGAACATGGAGCACAGGTGGAGCAGCAACTCCATGCACTGCAGAACATTTCTCCTGCCCTGGTGTTGACAAGCTGGATGACACAACTGAACACGGAGCCCCAACAGTAGCTCCATGCTAAGGAAACGCAGTGCTCTGACAACTGAGGAAGTTAATAGGGAGTCATAGCACAAAATACAGTCACTGCCAAGCAAACCCTGGCTCCCACTGCTTTGAATCAGAAGTCTAAACCACAGTCTTCAAGATAAATGAATCAGGGTAAAGAGCAGCAGCAAGATTAGCATAGCTGCTTCTTCCATCCCATTCTCAAAGAGGAACTCCTGATGGGAAATGAAAAAAGTGTGGGATAGAGAGGGAACTTTTCATCAGCAAAAAAGGAAGGAAAAACAATGTTTCTCCCTTCTTAAAAATTCCATTAGTGCAGGTGTTTCTCCAGTCCCTGCTGTAGAAATTCCTGTGTCTCTTCCAGCCAAGGGCTATGCCACTTGCCAATTATTCACCGATAAGGTAAAAAACAGTGAAATTTTATCTCTTGGAGATAAACAGGAGAAAGCCACACAGAGAGCTGCAATCCATCATTGTGACAAAGACACAGCAGGACCACTCTAGGAGAACAACATGGCACATGAGTGGCCCAAAACCAGTTCCTTCTGCCACCACAGCACTTGACATCAGAGTGTGGGAGAACCCTCCATGACCCATACGGTGTGCTGAGGTCAGGAGCTTCTTCAGGAAGCAGGCTCCCAGTATATAGAGGAAAGATCCCTTAACAAAAGGATGTTTTCAGACATAACCTTTCAGAATAGCTTCCTCAGTTTTCCAGCCAGCTGATGGTGTTTCTTCCAGCCCAGGGAAAGAAGTTTCCGCTTTGTCAGTCCTTCCTGTCGTCTTCCTCTCCATAACCCCTGACACCGAGGTGGCATTAACGTCAAACCCAAAGGTGTGCGAGTCAGTGGAAACTCTGCCTGCAGCACAAACAGCTCCCCTGCCCTCAGTCCCTGCTGAAGGAGGACCAGGTACAGAGGGCATTCACAAGTTGCATTTTCCTCTACGTCTGCTGCTGTGATTGGAGGAGTTTTCAGCTGAATTAGGATAGTGTAAAAAGGTGGGGACTCGTAGTTTAAAATGGGAAAGTAGTTGCATGGACATACCCCATTGACTTCTGCAAGAAAGACTGGGAAGCCCAAATCAGTCAGTTCTGTCACAAGGACCTGCCTGGAACAAGCCTGGTCCATAGGGCAAGAACTGCAATCACCCTGTCTGGTGTGACATTCCTCATGTCTGAGCTGCTGAAATTCTCGGATCATCTTTTAGGAGAATACACCTGTTTTCTGCACAGATCACCATGCAAGACACCAGGCCAAGAGATGAAAAGTACAAGAGATTTGGTCCTCAGTTCTGGGCTGGAACAAGGAGGTTTATTTTAAATGCCATTAAACACAACTCAGTGAGAAGGAAGTAGGTTAGAACATGAGTTCAATAAGAGTCCAGGTTAGCTCTACCATGGAAACATGCCCTCAGGCTTCCTTAATTCTGCATTACCAAACACTGTGGAAAGCTTGAGGATGGACATCACAGGAGACACAGGCTGATGCATTTACTGTGTCTCAGAGGCACTTCTCTTCCTCCAGCTATGCTGCTCTCCCTGGACAGGCAGCTCTGCAGAATGAATAACCTCCCCACAGCGTGAATTTAGTGAAAGAGAAACTGATGGCCCTAGAGACCATGTCCTAATTAGCAACAAAAAAGGAACGGTGTGGGCAGCCACATTGCCTAGTCCCACACAGCACAGCAGTTCACAGCAGTGAGTGCAGTGCACCCTTCACAGCCAGTTGCCTCCATGGCCTCAGAAAGGATATTGATGAGAAGAAATTCTTAAAGGGCTGTGCGTGACCAGAGCATCTGTTTATTAGAAACCAGCAGCAGTGACTCATTTTCAAACAAACATGATTTCAGGCACTGTGTGAGCTCAGCTTCTAAGCCATCATTGTCTCTTGATCCAGCACAAGGCAGACAAGGGGGTGGCCCATTGTCTGTCCCATAGCACAGGCAAGAAAATGAGGGGGAAACACACCAAACCTGAGATCCCTGCTGATCCATTTGGTTTTTGCCTCAGTGTCTCCTATGCTTTGGAAGGCAGTGATTTCTGCCGTAGGTTTCTGCCTGGACTCACAAGGCAGTGAGGTGCCTGCCCCAGCTGGCTGCTGTGTTCTGGAGAACAGAACTGGAGTCTGTGTTTCTTTATTAGGGAGATGCTGCCAGAAGCCAGAGAGTTCACATCTGACTCAGAACTTCCCCAAAGTTTGAGGACATGCAGATCATCTTCCCAACCCCCGTCTCAAATCCACATCCAGTGCAATCTGGATCCTGTCCCAGCAAGTCAATTTTCTTGGGAACCCTCTTAACTCAGGCTTAAACTCAGAACTCAGAATGAGAGTCTCTCCAGATTGAGTTTCTCAGCAGCCACTGGTTTCTAACGGGTGTGAAGCACTAACAGGAGACAAGACCATCATCACTGCCACATTTGCCCTTTCTGTGCTCTTACCTTTGAGTAGGTTTTTCCGCCCTTCAGCTCCTATAATGGGAGACAAAACAAACAGGAAAAGCTGTTACTATATGTGCTGGGGAAACAGGGGGAAAGACATTACTCAATTCTGCAAGCTGCTCTCAGGATTCAAAACCCTCTGTTTCTCAAGAGTTACCACCACCCTGGTCTCTCCCACCCTCCATCAAGTAGCCTTGCTGGACAGAGAGGCTCCATTCCAGTCACATCCTGACCCAAACAGTCTTTTCTTCCTATCACAGTCTGTGCAATTTCTGTTGCTGCCAGAAAGCAGCCAGTACCCAACATCAGTACACTGCCAGAAGCAGAAGCTGGATGCTCACCTTACGGACAGATACCCGGCAGATGCAGGGGTCCAGGAGTCCTGTGGCGGGGTTGGCACTCATTTTACACACAAAGGTGAACTTCTTTTTCCAGCGGACACAGTTTTCCTGAACTTCCTCTCTGTGAGAACGAAAAAAATAAACAACATTCTTCAAATAAAAGTACAAAGCCAAATCAATCCTGACTATTAAGTATGTTTTTAATGACTGGCATCCTGTAAAGATCCTCTGCAATACATCTTGGTCCACACCACCTGAAACTGCACGACACGAAGTTATGTTAGGATCAAGCTTTTCACTAGCCAATACAGGTAAAATCCACCCAGGTTACATGTAGACTAATCACCTCATCAGCAGAATTTGCTTTTAAAACTCTCACAAGCTCTCTGACATTTCCTGCTTAGCCAGTTTAGCTCATTCACCGTCCGGCCTGGATGGAGCCAATCTCCATAACCCAACTGGGCTGAAGGTTCACAAGTTTATTTTCCTCCAGCTTGTCTGTTTGTACAGCCTCTGTACAGCAAATGTGCTGTGTATCCTGGTTGGCTTGTCCTTCCCTACCCCTCATGCTGGGGGGAACCCAGTGAGGACAACCATCCTGAAGGAAGACAAAAACACATGTGGAAATGCTCCTGGGTCAGGCTGACAGGGACATGCCAAGCAAAAACTGTGCTTCAAATCACATGGGGGGTTCACACCATAAAGCAGTGTCAGATGGGGAGGAGGTGGTTTTGCTTACACAGCTTCTGAGCAGCCTATCCTGATCTCCAGGGCGAGTGGGGAAGCACATGGCACTGGCCATGGATGAAGAGAAGATGCCTGCCTTCCTGAGCACAGGAATCTCTTCAGGTACAGCTCTGGCTTCTGCAGAGCCCGCAGGGGAAGCTGGATTTCACCTTTCAAAGGAGCCTGGAAACAAGGTGTGTGGGTGGTTCCACAGAGCTCTGGTTTCCCCACTGAGCCTCTGCAGGACATGATCCGTTTATGGCTCAGAGCTTGGCCCTCAGCCAGGCCAGTTCTCAAAGTAATGAGGCCGGGGGGAGGAAGGGAAGGCGCTGCTGACAGCTGTGAGCAAGCAAGTTTGCATCTTGCTCTTATCTCTCCTCATAGCACAGGACAAAGGGGCAAGGGCACCTGATAAACTGTTTGCTTTAGCAGGGAAAGGGAGGCTTCCCACCATCTGACCCAGGCATGGTCAGGCCAAAGGGATCGGTGGCAAAGGGAAGAATGCTCAGCCTTGGGAGTGCCTCAACTCTCCTCCTGGGAAGCTGTATCCCAACCAGCCCTTCTGCAACCTCGAGGTGAGCCCTGGACAAATCCAGGGACTGGATACTGAGCCAGGAGTTCCCTGCTAGTCATCTCAGACATTCTGTGGGACTGAATCTGCTGGCTGAGGAAGACAGAGAACAGAAAAGGAGTAGCTGACAAATAACTGAAACCTGTAATCCTCTGTAATGCAGATAAAGGATGATCATCCCTGTTTAAAACAAGAGAAAACAGAAGGCAGCAGTTCCTTCAAGGTAGAGAACTTAACCCCCTTCCAGACAGAACTCAGGCTTCCAGATAGAACTCGGTGAAAAGTGAAACATCTAAGTCCCAAAAATACCTTTGAATCTGGGATTAATTCAAGATGAGATCTGGTTCTCATTGCTCCACTCAACTCACTCCAGCTCTTTCACAGAGGAGAACAAACACTTCCACAGGGAATAAAAAGGTTTTGCCTACGATAAAATATTCACAAGCCAGCCAAATTAGGCGAGTTATGTTTCAGGTGTGGGTGCCTTAAACCTGACTCAGGGATCTTGATGACCTAAAGGAAGAAAAACTCAGATACAGATGAAAAAAAGAATTCATCAGAATGGAAAAACACTTGAGAACACATGTGGCTTCAGCAATGCAAGGCACATTGCACAAGGGATGCAAAAATCACTTAATATTTTGGCACCCTTAGTTGTCTTTAGACAACTGTTTTCTAGAGAGCAAGGTTTCATTCTGAATGATGGAAGGAAGCTACAATTGAACGATGTTCAATCAGACAGCTACAACAGCACACTGTTCACAGTTCACACCTTGTTCTCAACCCTGCTCAGTGCTTTAACTCCTGTAAAAGTGAGTATTTACAGGACAAAGCTCCAGCTCCCAGATCCAGCAGCTGCTCTGTCAGTGGGATTGGCAAAGGGTTGCTCCAGCAAGAGTTTCCTTACTCGACCTCACTTTACAATGCAGCCATGATTAAGCATCTGTTGGATGCTGCTAAGTCCAATGAAGGCTAATTACTTCAAATCGTGGCAAAAAGTACTGATTAGTAATAAAGAGCTTCATAGCTAATTTGCCTTGAGCAAAAGCTCTGCTAACAGACATTCTGCTTCTTATTAAGGATGTATGTTGGCTTTCCAAAATTGCTGTAGATGCCACACAGTGCAAGGGATTAGGAAAAGGATTTGGTGGGGGTTATGTTACCCACAGCACTGTGAACATGAACCCAAGCTGCAGGTGCACACATAGCTTGGGGCTTTTAATGTCTTTGGAATAGTCTGCATAGGGCAAGGAGTTTACAAGATAAAATGCAGAGCTGCTTTCCAGCCACAAGTTTCACAATCATTCAACAATGAATGTCAAGCTCTTTTTTTTACTTTAAAGAGTGGCTTTTAAGGGTGGCGGCTGGGTCTGTATCATTAGACAAGCAAGGAACAGCTCTATTGTTTCAAACCAAACTCTTAAAAATTAATTCCACATTTCCAAAAGCTGGCATGTGGGGAAGCAATGGGCTTTGCCTATCCACCTCCCATCAAGCTATCGTTAGGCTGGTAATTAGAGAACACTAAAATAGGGACAAAAAAAAGGAGAACTCGGATGATGAGCAGTTTTGTATTTAGCCCTTGAATATTCTCTGATGTACAATTAGGAACCATCAGAACAGAAACAAAAAACACACAAGAAGCATGGTGAGGGCTGCACAGAGGCGTTTCCTTCCATCCTAATCACAAGGTGACTAAAAGTAAAGCAGAAACTCACAGCTTAAAACCAGAAGTGTCTAATTTTAAGTTTTACTCTGTATTTGGAGAGCCAGAAATAGTTCATATCCATGCCTGGTACCAGGTGCCAATTTAACAGGCCTTCAGAAGTTTTATTTTAAAAAAGCTGCCTGTACCATTTTGCAAAAAGACTTCCAGAAGGTTGAATCCCTGCCAAGCGAAGCTTTGCCCTCTTCTGACTTGAGACTTATTCAAAGCTGTGTAATTACTCTTCCACACCTAAATATATCTCCTCAGAATAAACTGATGCAACCCTGAGGCAGCTTTTGTGGCATTTCAGGAGTTTCTTGGGGTCTTCCAACTCATCTACCTCCAGCTCCTTGACCAGCCAGAGGAAGAGTTTTCTGCATCCCTCATCTGCTATCTTACCCCTCGAGAGAAGATGTGCCAGAAAAAGAGCAGCTGGAAGACGTTCCACCATAGCATAGTATGAATCCAAGTAACATGAATGACACACAGCAGGGACCCACAGCTTTACCTACTTTTAGAGAAGCAGCAGTGAGCTTGGTGAAGCCTCCAAAGACTCCTTGGGTTCAGATCTCACACACAGCTCTGGGAACAGGCAGAAGAATGTGTACCAAACAGATTTTAAAGAAGAGATGTTTACCAACTGTGATTTTAGTGCCATGGACAGAGCAGCACTGTACAGAAGCCACAAAGCTCACTTTGAATCCAAGTTGGCTAAAACAAACACTTCCAGAAAAAGGCCATGTATATGACCCATGCTATCTTGGGCTACCTCTCTCCCACATGAAAACCCAGCTAATGAAACACTAGAACAGAGATTAAAACTTCTATTTACAGACTCGGAGCTGAGTTGTGCCCAACTGGGTATCAAACTTCCAACATACCACCCACTGAAAACACTTTTGCCTTGCTGAAGCATTTAGAAAAGCAGATGTTTCACTCTTATATTATGGCAGTTGTCACACAAGACAGTGTGTCATAAAAAGGCCACAGCCTTCCTGACAGGGCAATGACAACAAAAAATAGCTTTTTAATGCCAAACGTTTCAGTAGAGCAGTGTGTCTCAGTCTGATGTTTCATGCACAGGACCAGACGTGGGAAAACCTCAGGCTAAATGAGACAGTGGAGAGATAAGCACACACAAAGAGCTTCTTATTCAGATTTCCTCCTCCTCCTCGTCTACGCAAAGGGGAAGGAGAAGCCTTCCTACTTCTTATGCTCAGTCCACATACTCGCTGTCTCCCCTCTAAGATGTGGATCTGTGTCAGAGCTTTGAAGCAGAACTAATCCTCCTGCTCATTCTGCACCCTCCTTGCTGTTCACCACTGCAGCAGGAGCAGAAGCATCTCATCTGATAAGGCACAGGAAAGATAAAACCATTTTAAAGAGGCCACCAAGTCAACTCCCAGCTCAGCTTC
Organism: Calyptomena viridis; assembly: GCA_013390005.1. NCBI lineage: Eukaryota > Metazoa > Chordata > Aves > Passeriformes > Eurylaimidae > Calyptomena > Calyptomena viridis. The sequence continues at coordinate 44,493 of WEIV01028727.1, forward strand.
TTTTAAGTGCAATGGACTGAAGAGCAGTGAAGGGGCCCTGACACACACCAGCAGTGAGTCTTTTGATGGGGAAGGTAACAGCAATGCAGGTACAATCCCCTCAAACACAGAAGGCGATTAAGAAATAAAAAATCAGTTATTTCTCTAGATTGTACCTGAAGGGCATCTCCTACAGCATTTCTTTACACAGCTCTGCTTTCATGTGCAGAGAGCAGCGTTAGAACAGTCTCATCTATTCCCCAGCTGCCCTGAAGGCTGAATTAGAGCAGGATCACTGACACTTCCTTAGCTTGGCAAAGCCTGGAATGGTCCTGTGATATGTTCCAGAGAAGACAGTTACTATTTTAACCAGGCTTCCTAGTGCAAAGCTGTAAGAGAGACCTTTGGTAACGGCAAGGAAAAGTCCCTAAAAAGCCTGTTTCAAAACTGACTTTCTAAGATGCTCAGGAACCAGTATTCACACCCAGCATTCACAGCACACCAAAACATACCCCATCCTACTAACACAGCAGGTCCTGCTACAAACAGGGCCTAATCACTGCCTATAAAACACAGAAATTACAAAGGTGGGTGAACATACATAAATAACAGAAAGCAAGCCCTCATTTAGCCATTAGCTGGTTTAGCTATACAATTCAGAACCTGTAGGTATCCCCAAATAACGGGCTTAGGACAGGGCACTTCACTGCAGCACATGTGTTATTAAATTAAAATGCAGCTCTGAGGCTTTGCCATCCAGATGCCTGGCAAGGAAAAGGAGAGAAATCCACAATGAATAAGATACAATGTGGGCAGAAAGCATGGGAATGGATCACACCAGTAAAAGCTTAGGGCTGCCATGATCTGTTTTATTTTGTTGTCAAGCTCATGGAGGCCAAACAGGTAGAAAGTGGAAGCAACCAAGATGCAGCAACAGTTGCTGGGAAGCTCAGTGGAAACATATCCCAAGAATGAGAGGTGACACACCATATCCCTTGTGGAACATCATACAGGATCATAAAAACCAGCTAGATACACAGTGCATGAAATCCAAGGCAGTTTAACTTGGAGGTGAAGTGCTTTATGGCAAATTTACACAGAGGAGTTCTGCCTTCCCTGAGCAGAAGCACAGCAAGGGCTGCACAGAGCTCCTGACAATAAAGTTACTCTGTTGTGCCTGGGCTGACATCACTGAGCAGAACAACTGCCAACCCAAGGAGCTGGACGTTTCCCCCTCTGCAAACAACTCTGTATTCTCCAGCTGACAAGTGCTGGTTGTTGTGCAGTAGACATGAGCAGTTATGATGGAAAAATGGCTCAGAGACAGATGATGCAGCCTGTGTTACTGAGAGAACTGAGCAAGCCTTTGTTACTTGAAACAAGTCTTATTTGGATGTCTCACTGCAAGTTTTTTAAACAAGGGTTCAGCAGTAAAGTCATCACTTCTACCACCTACTCGCAAAATTAATTATTCCCAGCAAACCCATTCCAGTGGCTCATGGTGAAGGACATCTACCCATACTTCCCTGGCATCAGCTTACACCTATTTAGTTCTTCCCTTGCACCAGAGCAGTGATATGGGCTCTCTAAATGCCAAATGTGAACACCAATGCTTCTAGAATTAAGCATTCAAATGACCCAGCATTTTCTGGGGGGCAACAGGCAAGCTCCAGAACTTCTTCAGGTCTTTATCATGCTGTCTCAGTCCTGTCTCACACCAGGAGATGGATATACACCCACTCCTGCACTGGCAGCCGGGGAGGTGGGGAGGAGTGAAGAGAGATGGAAGAGTAGGGGAAAGTCAGCTCAAGAAACCAGATTCCACTTATGCAGTTAACAGTACACCCTGTATAATCCCTATTTGACTGGACATGAGACAAACACAGGAAAAAGGATTAATGGAAAATACACAGGAAAGAAAAAAGCTAGACAAAGAAACATCAGCCACAGCTGAGAAACTAAGGTAAGGAGCAGTCCAGGCGGCTTCACTGGGGCACAGGGGACGATGACAGCACCAAGTATGTGAAAGGCAGGCGAGGAAACAACTGGAGCAAAAACAACCAGGCAATCATGAAGTAAAAACAGGATTCAAAGAATTATTTAGAAAGCCTCCTAAGGAATAAGCCAGTATCTAGCAGGCAAGGGATTGGCTTTTTATGACTTTAACCTTATTTCCAGAAGAAGCCTATTTCCGTAAAGCTTTTGAACTGCGTGTTACAGTTCCCTTCAAGGCAGTGATCAGTCTTGATAAAGGTCCATCAGTACAAGCCAGGGAGTGATAATACCTCCTGGAAAACTGGGGTGGCATTCAGTCAATCACCAGTAGAAAACCCTCCAGCATCAGCATTCCTAGTTGTGTATTAACAGCTTCTTTGAAAGTAATTCAGTTATGTCTGGACTCCAGCCACATGCACCCTGACATGTGTCTTTTCTAAGTGACAGACATGAAATGCTGCACCTCACACACAATGTCCCATAGGCAAGAGTTTTCCAATACAGTCCATCTTGCATACTCCAGATCACTGCACTGGGTGGCTACACCCTCCAGTATGTCCAGAGCTTCTAAAAACACTGGGGGTTATTCTAGAAAAAATATTTCCAACTATTCCTTGTATCAAAATCTTAAAACCTGTAAGCTTCTCCTATTATGAACTATGCTAAAAATGTTAAATTAAAAACAATGGAGATTATGAAAAAATCCTATGCAGTTGGTGACTGAGTGCTACAGCAGAAGTTGCATTAAGAAGTAAAAATTGTGCCAAATGGAGGAAAAATGTCACGGGAAAATGATCCTTTAAAACTTGAGCTATAGAACAAGTCAGATGAGTTTTGGAAGGGTAAGTAAGGGTGGAGCACAGAGAAGGCATGGGGAAATAATTCTAACAGACCCAGCTGCAAGCAGCAAGGAACAAGTATAGGGCACTTTACAGATGGGACATGCCCAGCAGAGCCACTGTGCCTTGAGGTATTTGTAATTTACATTCTGTCATCTCAAAGCAAAGAAGAAAAGCTGGACATCAGGAAAACAAGGCCAAGAAGAGAATGTAACAGCAAATGCTGTGCAATACATCTACAGTTACACACTGTGCTGACAGCAGACCAACCCGGAGCAGCACATATCCAAGGACTTCTTGCCACATCTACAGCGCACAAGCTCCTTTTGGTCTGAGGCCAGGGATGGGTGCCAGGAGCAAAAACATTGCAAGCAAAGAACCACCAAACTCTTTAGTGTGAAGGAAGGAATAACTGGGTAGATGACTCAGTTATTAAAGCACAAGTCTGTAATAACGTACGTATTGAACGTTGAAAGACGCATTTGCTTTTTTTGAACTCTGATCATGCACTGAGTCACCACACTAACTCCTACTTCTATTGTTCTGATAGACTACATTGGAGCTGATTAGCCAAGAACAAGCCATGTACCAAGCTGCCCAGCCCACCATCAGTGCTTTCCTCTCTTCAGCAAATTCACAAGGATTTCAGCTGCAGAAGAAACAAGAGCAGGTTTGCACTGGATTGCACTTGAGATGGCCCAGGCCAGCCACCAGCTACCACACTGAGGTGGTTGTGTGCTGCTGCTGCCTTCTCCAGCCTGTCTCAGATGTGTTCCTTGTGCTCCTATGGTTTCTTTGTGCTGCAGAAGACTGGACTACCTTGCAGTTCACACCCAGCACGCTCTGAAGAATTTGTCTAACTCTAGATCTGAAAGGTATTTATGCCCAATGTTCCACAACTACAACCACTGAACAATCAAATGTGCCCTGTGCATAAAACAGGCGTGGGGACAATTTAAAGTTCCTCTTATGAACTCTCACCTACACCTCCAGCCAAGCCAGCTGGAGTTACAGGGGGATGAGCAAACCCAAGCTGGGAGACCTTCAGGCTACTGGGGGATGGAGGGCACAGAGGGAGGGACTCATTATCAACTCAATTGCACAGTAAAAACCACAAGAGTTAAAAGAGGGGGCAAACAAGAGAAAAGAAATCCTGATTCTTCCAAGGGCCTGTTGGCCCTTCAGACAATTCACAATTTAAATTTCCTCAGTGGTTCTAACAGGTAGAAGAACTAAAGCTTCAGAAAGTCCCAAACACTTCAGAAAAACTAAGGTTTGTTCTGTACAGATGCTTACAAGATTAAGGTAGAATAATCCACCACATTTCAGAGTCAATACATGTTTCTGCATCACTCTGTAGCTTTTCACTTCTGGCAGGCCACAGATGTAGAATGAAGACTCACTGATTATCTGTTGCTGGTATATTTATAAACTTTCTTCATCCCCTAAGTGTTAGCTGTCATTCTGAGAGATTCCAGATTTGCCTTTTGCTGACCAAATTTAAACTGCTGTGAAGAAAGACAGCAATGTAAACTCCACCAAGGAGAACTTTGATAATATCCCCACCACACAGGGCACAAGACATGGCTACAGCTATGTCTGAAAACAAGATGCTCTTTTGAAAAAACAAGCTACTTATGAAGGAAAAAACCTACCTTTCAAAGCCAAAAGAAATCTACACATGCCCCCTAAGATGAGAAAAATCAAGACATGGGTCAACTCAGCACTTCGAGGCTTTGCTGGGGTACTAAATTTGGAAAATGAAAACCCTCAAGGGAATCATCACAAGACTAGGAACAACACCCCTAATGCCAGTAATGTACAAAGACAAATCTTTTTGCCTTCAAGGCAGATTTATGGCACGTGAAGACATAGAGATGCCAGAATAATTAAGTGACTTTTTTTGCCAATATCAACCCTGTTTCAACCAGGAGGGTTTGCCAATGTACTTGTACCAGAGAAGTCTTTATAGTGCAAATTAACCTGCACATGAGGCCAAGTTAATTTCTGGAATAATTTCATTAACACTGTGTGATGTAACATCACTGCAATTTGGCCTGAACACGCTGAGGAGCCCTTCAGTAAATAAGCTGCCTGAAGTCAACCCCAGTGCTAAAAGGAGGTTTAGTTATCCAAGAGGTAACACCCTACCATGCTCAGACGTGTTTCCCTGTGAGTCACTTCTACACAGTACATATTTACTCAAAACAAACACAACAGTCCAGGAGAAAGCCCTTTATACGTTAACAGCAGCTTTTTCATTCCATGATGAACACGGGTGCTTTATGATGGTTCCTTTTTAAAGGCACCATTCAGCAGAACAAACCAGGCCACTGGTTTTAAGGACAAAGTCCAAACACATTTTTCCTGAACCTCCATCTCGTCCATCAACATCTATAGCTGTTGGGGTTTATCAGCAAAAAGGCCATTCAGCAGGAGAGGTTTGCAAATGAGAAGAGGCTGCTGAGCAAAGCTTGTGTCCCTTGACTCACCACTGTCCTGGTGGTGATGGGCTTGGACTTCTAAACCCTACCTCTCCCAACTCTCTCTTCCCTTCAGCCCCAATTCTGGAGTGTCAGAGTTGTGTTATGCCAGACTGACAGAGCCAGCAAGAGAGGAGAGAAGAGGGTCTGAAACAAAGCAATTAGAGCTGCTTTTGCTCCTCTGGAGCCACAGCTGCAGACAAATGCAATTCTCCAAGAACGACCAATATCTCATGAGACAACTTGTCCTAATCAGAGAAATGTAATTTCATAAATTATATCTTGGTTAAAAGCAGAACATGGCAGAGCTCTGCATTTTGCAGCAGCAGCCATTGCTGGTTAAGCCCCTGGGAGATGGCAGCACAGGCTCCCACTGCCAGGAGCAGGTTTCTGAGGATCAGAGAGTTTTTACCTCCTCTGTGGCTGTCACTACAAGCTGTATTCAGACACATTCCCTTGATTCTCCCCTACTGAGAGTAAATGACATTGGAGACATGTATGCATCACTTCTGGAGGGAAAACAACATGCAGGTTTGTTTTGACAGAACAGACACGCTTGCATTTATGGCAGGAAAAGTCATTGCTATAAATCTACATCAGAAAGGGACCTTAAAGAGAACAGCAGCCAGAGTATGCTCAGCTACTCCCTGTACAGCAGAAAAAGGGTGTTCAACAGAGCAGAAAAGCAGCAAATGACAGAAACAGTTGTAGGAAATACCCTCCTCCTCAGCTCAGAGTTTCCCTTGAAACAGGAACACTGCAGGCTACCGAAGGTACAAAATGAGCAGCTCTGCATTTGAAAGGAATTCAACATTTATGCAGATGCAACTGCCTGGTGTTACCAGAACAGGCCACTGACAGAAGCCAGGAAAAGAGCTTTTCTACAGAGGGGTTACTGCATAATTAATCTGTAACGGAGGCAAGCAGACTACCCCTGCAAAGCCCTTATTGCTTGGTCTGGAAACAGGACACTGCACTAGCTGGGGCTGACTGCTACAGCAAGTCTCTGTCAAGTGGGAATGGTATTACTCTGTTCCAGGGCAATGGAGCATTAACAGCTCTGGAAAAATTGCTGAATTATAAATATCCTAGATGCCACCCCTTATATTCTATGACATTCTATGACATGCAAATCACATCCTAGGTGAGGTGAGGAGAAAAAGCATAATGAAAACACAACTGAGCTGGAAACCCTCTTTCTACCCTGTATAGGCACACAAAAAAAATCCACTGAAAACCATGATACCACACCCAAACTCACGTTTGCTGTTTCAAGCATGGATAAAGCCTGAAAGAGTCTGATACAAGGCTAGGAAAAAAGAAATAATTCTCCATGCCTGAGTTTTTCCAGGCAAGCCTTTCCAACATCCTCTCCTGGCCATTTGCATTTTTATTTTGATGAGCAGTATTATCCTTTAAGGACTGGAAACAAAAGTGATTGGACAGAGAACAAGGCAGTTGGAAAACTTTGTCAGGGTTCACTCTGGCCTCTCCATTTTGTACTCCTCACACTCACAAGTTGCATTTCAGGAGGAATGGAAGCTCCATTGGCAGGCAGGCACACAGGAAGGCATGTGCTGACCAGTCCTTCATGTGGCAGCTGGCTGAGGGAGCCTCTGTTGATCATTAACCCAATATCCATTAGTGAAACATCCTGCCACAGTCATTTCATACCAAGTTTTATTCTGGAAGCAAAATGGAGGTATGCGACTCCCTCAAATTGAAACCCTGAGGCCACATCCCTTTCACAGGGTTTTCTATTACAGGTTCCTTGATCTTCTTTTCTATTGCAAAGCCGAACTGGAGCATAATGCTTGGGAATTTCTGAAACGCACCAAAAAGACCTTAAATTTTGTTCTCTCCATTTGGTACACTGAATGGCAAGAGATGGAATTTGCCTCACTGAGGCAAACACACAGCTCTAGGAAGCTCCAAAGGAAAGTTTTCCAGCTTTAGTTGCTTGTTTCAGAAAGCACATTTCAGGCTAGTTACCAACCACATGCAGGGGGTGATGGTTTTGTAGGTCTCTAAAGCTGCATTGCTAATTAGAGGTGCAGCTTTCTAGCCCTTCCAGGACAGTAAATCCATACACTCCCTTCCTCCCTTTCAGTGCTTTCAGGGTTCATTTCTTATTTCAAATACAGCACACAGCAGTAAAAGTATTTTTAGCTTCAGTCCCATCTCCTGCTGCAACATGGGGCCTCCTTCAAGGCCTTCTCTCACCAATGAAGTAAGATAAATCCAGCCAAAGGAAAGGCATAATCCTGCTCTCTTGCCAGCTCAGCTCCTTTCCATCCGCAGGGACAGCAGCCGCTATACAGATCGTATATGCTACTGCTAATCTAGAACATCCTGTCTCTTCCACACTTGCCTCCTCCCAAACCTTTAGTCTCCATGTGCGTCCTCTTCATTTTCTTCCTCATCCCCCTAACCCCATCCCATTTACTCATCTTGGCCTTACCAACTGAGCTACACAGGAGACCCACGAGGAGCACGTGAAAATGACATCCATGACCATCAGTGATTTTGAGTCATGCACAACAATTCCCTTTCTTGCTCACTGGATTAAAAATACACCAAACAAGAAGGCTGTTCATGCAGTGAACACAGGCACAACTGTTTGTCTAGTGGGAAGTGCCTTTCAAACCCAGGCACTGAAACGAGATGCCGAGTCCCACTGTATGGTACCAGAGGGATCATGATGCCAAGTCTGCAGTTATGACAGCGATGGGCATCGTGTCTCCCAGCAAGTGCACTTGGCATAATATGAATAAACGGCAAAAGTCTCTCATCCTGCAGGGCAAGCAGCTGGTACTGGGGTGGTCTGACAAATCCTGAAATAACACCTGAAACCATCACCTTTGCAGCACAGATTACTGATATGAAGTCACAGGATGCTACAAAAGAAGCAGGCAGACCCAGGTGTTGGTCCAGGCCACTCCTTAAGGCTTCTGGTTTACAATAATCCACAGCTATGAAATAATTCCTGACCCCATTTCAGAGCAGACTGCAAGCGCAGAGCTGGCCGCCCACAGAGGATGCAGAACAGATATCCTGTTTGAAAAAGGGAGGTCACACAGAGCCACATCCGTCTGCCTTTGCATGGATGAGACCTCCTGAAGCCACACACAGGTGGGTGCTGTGAGATCTCACCATCCCACCCTGCCAGGCCTGAGCTTACACACTTGCCCTGAAGTGAGAGAGGTTTCTGATCTGAGGGAGACCCTGGATTCTTTCCTGAAACACTACCAGATGTAGCTTCCTGCAATAAAATAATAAGAAGAAATAAATCTGTACCTACCTCATTTATCTAAAAACTGGTACCAGAACAACTTGCCATGGGCAACTTATGGCCTATTAAAATACCAACCGCTGTGCAGCGAGATCACAGGCTCCCGAAGGCACACATGAATTCCTCAGAAATTCAGCTACAAAGCTAGAGTCAACACTGATGGCAGCTCAAGAGCACAAAGAATAAACAGACTGGAAGCCATTTAGGTTTTCCCCTGTATTTCAGAAATAAATACATGTCTTAAAGGAAGGGGGCCACCCTCTCCTACCTCCCCTTGTCCTTAGCCAGAGCTGATGGTATTGTGACCCTGCAAATACAAGCAGGCCACAGGGCCCCAGTCTCTGAGCAGAACATTAATTTTCAATGAGTAATTTTTTGAGCCAAGGGCTGCTTAAGTCACAGAGATAAGGCTGTTGCTAAGAGTCAGCTGTCAAAGCAGTGCCAGCTCAGAATCAGCGATGAGGGGGAAGTTTGAAAGCCGGCTGTATCCAAACGTGTTTACTGATGCTGTACACACAGCAGATCGGTTACAGGGCTTTAGATTACAGCTTCTGCTCAACAGAGCAGCCCCTGCCTGAGCCACAGCAGGCAGGGCAGAGTCAGAGCATGAACAGAGACTGTTCTTTACTCAACAGGATACAGCCCCTGTGGCAGGAAGGTTTTAACGTAATTCTGCCAGTGTGGTGACTGGTGACAGGAAGAGGCAATTCTGGCACAAAGCAAATCAACCCATCCTGGCTGGTGCAGGTGTAGCAGCCAGAGCCCAGAAAAGGTAACAGAAGTGCTCTGCAAACCTGAAGTGCAGCTTAAGACGATTTGTGCCTGGTTTGTGCGGTGCTCTATCACTTCTGCAGTATTTCCAACACAACTTGCCCTGCTTCTGTTCTCACAACTTGTACCTACATTCTCCTACACTGCTGGAATGAACCCCCTTTTTCTCATCTTTGCTGCCTCCTTTCTCTGTTTCAGAATGCAAGGCAGTGCAGATACTATAATATAATCTTGAAATAGGTTATAAATCACATCTAGAAGCTGTATTCAAATCCCTTCTCCATTAACACCCTCAGCATATTCCTGAGGCTCTGCCAAGAAGGAAGGACGTTATTGTGTGAAACAACTCCAGAGCATTAAAACTCACCCTCGATCTGTGCATTAGGATTATTTGTACACATAAAGAAAGTCTATATTTTCAGACAGGTTTGCAACAGAAGTACTTTCAAAATACATTATCATACCATAAGCTCTAGCAGAGTATACAGCCAAGCACAGACTGTCCTAAAATATGGAACTGTGAGACTGGTTTAAAGCCACAACCAAGTCCTTTGCTCTTCTAAACTGTGGCAATCCCACTGGAATCAAGAGGCAGAACTTGGCCAGCAATCCCCTCCTTCCATTCAGCCAGTTTTCTTCCCTCTTTGGGACTCGAGAAAAAACTATTTAGTTACCTAACCTTTGTTTCTAAGGCAGACAGTGGTGGAGATTCGGATCTCGACTGGGCTGAATCAGTCCTTCAGTCCCCGATTAAATGTGCAGTTAACAATTTTCCAGTCCAAAGCTAAACATGGTGAACTCCATTACCTGAAGGATCCTGTAACATCAGGCACGATGACTATTTACGCAAAGACAGTGAAGTAGTTGATTTCTAGCTCTCACCACCAAGAGCTTCATTCTGGAGGTGGCATAACTTGCACCTCCCTTCACAAAGACTTCTGAATCACCAGCCCTGTGCCAGCAGGGCAATGCTTCTCCCTTTAATGTCCTACAGAAATGAAAAAGTTGTACATATCACTAAGGCAGAACAGTGCTTTGCATCCCACCAGCTGCCAAGAGCAAGTAGCTCCAGGTCGTTTGTGCCTACACAAGGATGACAGAGCCACATACACAAAAGCTGACCTCAGTCCACAGGGAGCTGTCAGTGTGGTGCCTTCCCAAATATCAGCATTTCCTTTGGCTTTCTGGATGCAGCTTTACACCCCCCAAAAATAAATAAAGTTTGTTGTGCAGGAAGTGGCCTTTTATACTGACTCAAAAACTGCAAGGCTAAGAACATTCTGGGTTCAGGCTGCAGCACTGACATACTTGGGAGGTCAGCCCACCCCAGCAGGGTCAGCTCTTCCCAGATCAAGCCTGCATGGAAACAGGGTTGGGCTGCATGAGACAAGCCACATTCCTTGGTTAAAACTGCTGCAGGAGTGCCAGGCTTACAAATTCAAGCTGAAATGCTGCATGTGTTTGGAAAACCATGGTCTCGAAGGAAATACAGTCAGAGGTGCCTTCAGAAGACAACCATGAAGGTGGGAAATGCCCTCAGAATTGCTCAGCTCATGGAAACAGTCTTTCCTCTGGAGTCAGACAGGGGATTTCAGCATACAATCCCTTCCTTCAAATCCAGAAATACCAGAGTGAAAACTGTTGGCAGGCTAACAGAACAATGTAGGATGAAGTGTCAGGGGGTCTGTGGATAACACCTGGATTTCCACTGCCTTCCAACACGCAGCCAGAGATCACTCGGCACTGAGGCAAAGAGCATCTGGCTGTCACTCAACATGAACAGACTCTGCAAGAACAGAGGGGGGGATTTAATCGAGTCTTCCTCTTCTAGGACACCCAAAGATGTACATGTACAGCCTACATCAGCCTGTAGCTTTTAGCACTCATTTGGACACTCAGGCTCCTGCCTGCACTGATCCATGGATTGGAAACCTCCTGATGAGTCTGTCGTATCATCTCTCTAGGAACAAAGCTGCACAACCTCCCAAAAAGCTCCAAACTGGTACCAAATGCAGCCGCCCATCTGCTCCACAAAAACGGTTGCCATGAATACATCCCTACTGCTCTGGGCCTGCTATTTTTAAAGATACTTAGGAGGCAACTAAATTCACTGGCAGTTGTGCTATTTAAGTGTCTGGACTAATAATATTCAAGGAATATATTGGTACTTCTCTGTGGGGAAAGACAGTACCTGCTTGTTCTACACCTGGCTCAGATGCATTTTCAGAAGCCCAACTTATCCAAAGCAAGGTAAAAAACCCCCAGACAACAGATGCCTTTCATGCAGAGCACTGTAAAGTGAAACGGGTGAGTTTTATCCTCAGAAGTCCCACCACAGGGTAAGGAGACTTTACAAAGAGAGGGGAAAGACAAGCAAAAGGATATTTACAGCTGCAACTTTGGTCACTTGATCACATGGTTTAATGCAAGGCCTGAGCACAGAAAGCATGGAAAAGGGGTACCTGTCTGCAAGAAAACAATAACACAAACCAGAAAACCCATGAGAGGCAGATCTCCACAGCTGAATGTGCTGACAGGACCTGGACCTTTTCCAGAAAGCCTTGAATTCTTAAGAGTGTTTAGTTTTAATGCATTTCAGACAGTTTCCCTCCAGCCAGTCTGGGCAGAGGAGATGTGAACAGCCTGGGAAAGGGGTCCCAGCCCAGGGTGTGTCCCACTAGACCCACAGCACCAGGCTGTGGCAGGTACATGCAACCCAGGCCTAGCTGGACTTGGGACTGGAATGAGCTGATAGGACCCAGCAGTACAATCTGCTGCTTCTGCTCTGTGAGCAAGTCAGCTGAACCTGGTGCCACCTGGCAACTCCCTGGATATATCATATTCCCACCTCCTGCCACAGACATGCACAAGGTCCAAGTAAGTTTACTGTAAATAACCTGAAAAATCTCTCTGGAGATGCTTATATTCTCAGACAACACTCCTCTTTCTGCATCATAGCTAGGAAAAAATTACTTAGTGTGTCCTATGAAGAGTTCCTATACATACTTCTCTCCTCCATTTACAGACTCCTGGTGTCATGGGACACCTTGTTCAGACCAGTCCTCTGAAAACTCTTGGTCAGGAATAGCTCAATCACAGCCACAAATCACTAACTGACATAGATCACAGAAGCTCAAATCAATTGCAAAGCAAACACCAGATTTTGTACATAAGCATCTCACACAAGATGACCTGTCAGACATCACAACCTCAAACACATTTGGTTTTCAAAGTGGTTGATTTCAGAGAAACAATCACAGACCCTAAATAATCTACAGATTCCTAATATGACATCTCCTTCCTTTTAATTTTTCCCCAGACCCAAAGAATATCAAAAAGGTGATGGAAATGACTAGGGGAGCAAAGAGCAGAGCCAAGGCATGATCCAGGAGCCTCTCCACATGGTAACTCTTCCCCTCACCATTCCTGGAAATTCATCCCTCCTGAAGTTTCTCTAACTGCAACAGGGAAAAACATTTGGAAAAGGTCAAATGACTGAATGCCAGTGAGACCCGTAACTTTTCAAGCAGGAACAGGTTTCCATGTGCTTTCAGTTAGAGCCCAGACAGGTTGAGAGAAAGGCAGCAAAACCCCCAGCCCACTTCCCCTTTGCTCGTTTTGAAGCAATCAAACCCGAGGAGAGCAGTTTGTGTGTCTGGTTTGAATTACAGATGATTTTGCTGCTGGAACACATCTGCAACACTCTGTGCTGAGCGAACTGCTGAACCCCAGCCAGCTCAGCAAACAACCCACACGGCTGGCAGCACCAGCAGAGCCCAGGGAGGGATCCTAGGAGCTGCTCTCGGGGACAACAAGGAGAGGTAGATGGACATTTCTCAGGCTTTTCCTGAGACACACTCCATTGAACCGCATTTTATTATGACTCCAGGAAGCAGAAGGGTTAATTTCTTTCCAAGTTCACATACTGTTTGAATTCCTTAGATAAGCTGCTTCCACCAAACCTAAGGATCTAGCCTCAGGGGAAAACACTGTGAGGAAAAGCTCTTTTGATGGATTTTCTTCAAAAGAGAAATTAATTCAAAGTCCATTTGTGGAGGTGTTCCACACCCACGGTTTCTACAGACTTCAGATGAGGTTACATCGTGCCTCTGGAAAAAAACCCAAACTTTGAGCAATGCCCTACCACTTCTCTTTGCAAGACAGAAATGTTTTATGCTTGCCCAATAAAATTTCTCTCGAAATGCGAAAGCTCAGCACGCAGCACCATAAAGAGGAGAACCAGACCAAACCAGGCTTTAGCCCTGGGATAAAGCAGTTAACAGCTAGCACAAACTAATCCTGTACCTTTAAAACTGAGCAGTCACTCATGAAAGCAAAAAAACAAGTTTTGAAAGCCACTGGAGGCTTCCTTCACATCTTCAGGCAGAAAGCAAGTCTGGGCTGTTATGGAATTTGTGTTTGCATACTGCTGGTGATAATCTGTGTGCATAGTTGGAAACAAAGCAAGTTTTTATTAGCAATTAGTAGCAAGAGTGGGGACAGACCTGCCTGAAGGAGTCAGAAATGCCAATACATGATGGCAGAACCTTATAACATGTGCAGCAGATTTATCCCAACATGACATATCACATAGAAAACACTGCTGCTCTAAACTGGGAGACGCAATGGCATCAGTTCAAGGAGATAAACTGGGTCTTTAACACTGACAACTTTGACTCCAGGCAGCAGTTTTCCCTTGCACAGCAATTTGCAATACAAAGCAAGCTACTTCCACCCTTACCAAGAACAGAAATTCAGAATCAAAGGGGAAGAGCAAAGTTGGGAAGGGTTGATTTGCTTAGATATAATTTTCTGCAGAGGTGAGTTTCAAGTAAGGCATGAAGGCGATACAGCATAGGGTCTGAAATAGCATGTGAGAAGTGGGACAAGGAGGGGGGCTGAGGGGGGAAGAGAGGATTTAATCCGGAAAACCTCAGCCTCTTTCAGGGGAGTGACCTCCCTCCCCTCCCCTCATCTCTGAAAAATTCAATCCAGCTCAGATCAGCCAACACCACCCAGGTTCAGAGCTCTCCAGCTATGTACTTCCCCCGCTCTGGAGAATGATGTGGCATGTGGGGCCCTACAACAGAACTATTAAAATCCCATCAAGGGGTAAGCAAGTGGTGGCCATATGCTAAACCACTGCAGTGACGAATAACCAGGGAAAGAAACAGAGCCAGGCAGCAAGTCTGCAAGCAGGGTCTTACCTGGTAGATAAACTAGCAAAGTCTCCTCCATCCAGCAGCCTGATTTTGCAGAACAGAACCCCATTCACAAAGGGGACAGCAGTCAGCTCTTCTAGAGTGAAACTTGTCTGAAACTTGAATTTCTTCTTCTTCATCAGGAAAGCCATGGGCAAATTCAGCGTGGAAAGCTCAGGAATTCCAAACAAGATCAGGGAGAAGCGGCCCAAAACACACACAGACAAGCAGAGGAAGGGCACTCGTTCCAGAAGCACAAGCAGGGAGTAAATTCCAGTTCAGTTACAACGACGGCCCAGCTTCAAACGCACGATTCTCTTCTCTTTGGCGGTCGGATCTGGCTGCGGGATCATTGCCACGGCAGGCTTCAGGTGAGCAGGAAGAGGTCAGATTAAATCTCTGCAACATCTCCAAGGGAAAAGGGAGGGAGAAAAGTTGGTCTCAGCTCCAGACCAGCAGGAGCTGTCCCAGTTAGAGGCTGCAGTGCTCGGTCTTCAGCACAACTCCTCCTGAAAGCATCTCTTGTGAGAAGTCATCTCAAGTCCCCAGAGAAGCCTTAAGTCTGCAGGCAGCACGTTCAGAGATCTTCCAGTTTCTATCTCCTCCTCTCTTGTGCAACTCCTTGATACAGGTCTTCGGGTCAGCCTTTGGGAGGGAAATGAGTAAATTAGTTCCAGCCAGTCTTGGGCTCCTCCTCCTGCTCTAAAACCTGTTTGGATGGGTAATATTCAGTCCAGACTCATTCCAGTCTGAAGAGGTATGGCCCCAATTAGCCTGGCCCCAACATCCTCTTTCCCCTTTTTGCCTAGGGCAAGCTTCACTGTTGTCATCCCCCTCGCAATTTCTGTTTTGCAAAGCAGCTAATAAAAATCTGCCCTATTTTCAACCATCATCTTTAAAAGCAGTTTACAGAGCGAGATCACTCTAACGTGTAGCCTAACAAGAATAACAAAAAGCTGTCTCAAGAATAGAAAAATCTGTTTTCTTTCTGCATTTCCAACCAGCCCTAAGTGTTAGCACCTGTATCTTATAAACGGAGAAAGCAGCAGAGAGAAAAAACAAGCAGTCTGCTCCAGATTACACAGCATAACAACCGAATCAGGTCATCTGGCTGTCCAATCACCAGGCCCACCGGGAATGCTGCCTTTCCCCGGCACCGGCTCCACACCGAGCCCTGCACGGTCCAGTTTCGGGGATGGAGATGGTCATTTCGTTACATTTACACAACACCTAAACCACGGAGGCAGGAGCTGATTAGCACCTAAAAGGGACAAGGTTACGGGCAGTAAACAATCCTGACGGACTGCAGGAGCTGCCTAGATGTGGGTGGTTAAAGATCCTCTCTGGCTGTGGGTGAACCCAGCCGGCTCTGCTCCGTCCCGTGTCCCTGCTCCACACCGCCAGCCGCTCCATGAGCGGAATCTACCCCTGCACCGACCTGCTGCCAGGGCTCAGCCTGCCTTCCAACCCCCGGACCGTGCACCGCGGTACGGACAAGTCCCAGCCCACCTCTGGGCCCTTGGGACGCGCACCAGGGGCAGGGAGGTCACAGCCTGTCCCGGCACACCGGGGCCACGCACTGAGCTGTGCCCAGGTCTCAGCTCTGCTCTCTAAGCCTTGCCCTGAGCTGCGCCCAGATCTCAGCCCACCTCCGAACCACCGAGTGCACCGCAGCCAGGTCTCACCGCTCTCCCAGCCTCAAGGTCCAAGCACCGGGCCGTGCCCGGGCCGCAGCCCAGCTCCGGCCCCGCGACCCCTGCACGGAGCTGCAGCCCGCGCTCAGCCTCCTCTCAGCCCATGCACCGAGCCGCAGCCCGGTCTGACCCCCCCTCCCGACCACCCCATCACCAGCTGCCCTACGGGAGGTCTCAGCCCGCTTCCCGTCGCCCTCCACCGACCTGCGTTGCGGTCNCGAGCCTTGCCCTGAGCTGTGCCCAGGATTCAACTCGGCTCTCGGAGCTTGCACTGAGCTGTGCCCAGGTCTCAGCTCTGCTCTCTAAGCCTTGCCCTGAGCTGCGCCCAGATC
>WEIV01028727.1:72144-82451 GCA_013390005.1 Calyptomena viridis
GGGAGCGGGACGTGGCTCCGGGGACTTTCCAGCCGCGGCTGAGCGGGGCACGGCGGCAGCAGCAGCGTCCCGTTCCCCGCCGGTGCCCGGAGCGGGGCTGTGCTGGGACAGCGCTGCTCCATCCCCGGGGACCGGGCAGCATCTCTGGGTACTCGCCTAAAAGCGACCCTGCCGGCTTGCACACTAAACCCGGAGGAATCGGCTTGCTTGCTACCTGTAGGCATGTACGGTATTAATTAACATTGAAAACTCGTGGCTTGGACAGGAAAAGCCGTAAGGGAAATCGCCTTTCTCCAAGTCCGAGGACAGGGCAGCTTGCACACTGACTTAAAGCAGTAGAAGAGCCTTTGGAAAGGATTCCTGCAGTCAGGGTGTTGTGCAGGTTTCATTGCATCACCACCTTTCCTCACATGAGTGCCTGGCACCGTGTCGCTGCCCGGGTTTGCCCAAGGTGGCTAATGCACGCCGGCCTCGTTTATTTTAAGGGGCTGGAAATATCTTGCAGTGTGGGGAGGCTGCTGTACTGTCCAGTTTGCATATGGAGTCTATAATAGAAAAAAACGTGCAGCACTGGCTTTTTCTTTCAGTATTGGGAGCCCTTTGTGATCACACCGCTCTCGGTGTGAGGCTGTACACTGAGGGTTCTGGGCTCCAAGGTTCGGCATGACTGTGCTCTATTTAACTGTGATTAGTGCTATTTGCATGTTTATGAATCAGAGTAATGGGCTTGTCCTCAGTGCTGCACAGTTTGTCCCTGCTGAACCTTTTGTATTTTATACGCAGTGCCATAAAAAAGCTCAGTGTCATGGGAGGATAGGAGATAAAACACATGGGTGCAGCCAGGGATGTGCCACCACAGAAGTGGTGTGCGGGAAGGAAGAAGAGTTTAACTTCTGAGTCACCGAAAAGATATTTAATTCAAGTGACAGTTTGTATTCTCTCCCTTTTATGGGAGTGGTGCCTCAATTAGAGTGCTTTATTTCCATCCATCCTTTCCAGAGTTTCTAGTTCCTTTCTACCTTTGAGTCTCCAACATCTTAACTTTTAACACGTCTTTTTGATTGCTGCTGTAAAATAATGAGAATTCCTTGGCAGTGTGATTCGGTGAGTAGTTTAGTTGTGCTGTTCCCAAAATTAACACGAGTGCCATAGTGATTTTCTGCTGGGTGCATTTGGGTACTGAAATCTGATTGTACCTCCTGAACCACCTGTGCATGGCCTGTGACACTGCCCTGCTGCCACCGTGGGGGCCCAATCCTTTCCCTCTGGCAAAAGTCCTCACCTCCCACAGTGTTCTGTGTTCCTCCTGCATGCCTGTCTCTTTGCATTCCCTGCTCTTCCCGTGCACGTTGTTCAATCCAGCCTGACATTCTCCAGCCTGGGAGGAAGCACCTTAAAACAAACTGCATTTTTACTTCCCAGCAGAGAGTTTCTTTGCTTTCCACGCCGTGGGAGTGGCACAGAGGAACCGTTCTGCGGGGACTGGAACTCGCTGTCAGAGGGAAGCGCTGGCTGGATGCTGCTTAACAACCCTGTCTTTCTGCTGAAGCCCCTGTCTGTCAGTATTGTTCCTCTGCCTCCTCTTCCTCTAATCAATAGTGTGATGGGTGTGAGGCCCTGGCACAGGGTGCCCAGAGAAGCTGTGGCTGCCCCATCCCTGGAAGTGTCCAAGGCCAGGTTGGATGGAGCTCTGGTAGTAGAAATTGTCTCTGCCCGTGGCAGGGGGTGGAACTGGATGCTCTCTAAGTTCCCATCCAACCCAAACCATTCTAGGGTTTGCAAAGCTTTGTTAATGTGGCAGAGCATCCCCTTCAGCAGAGTGAAAACCATCCATTAAGAATGAGGATGCAGAGTTCAAAATCTCAAGTTCCAGTTAAAAATGTGGGAACAGCCCTCGGAGAGCTGGCTAGAAAACTTCTATGTTGTGCAGTTTTTAGGGAAATCAAATAAACTTCCTGTTTCCCAGGCAGTTCTATTAATAAGTCAGTCTTTTTTCTGGTCCATTCTTAGCTAATTGTGGCACCTCGACGCTTAACTAATGTGAGGTCACGCTCAAGAAAAGTGCTTAATCAAGATGAAAAACCTTTTTGATCCATTGGGCATGGTGTTTGGAGACCAATTTAGGCATAAATCACATGGATTGCCTGCGATTAGTAAATTACTTGGTGGCTCTGGTGCATTTTATTTTTCCTCCCATGTAGCAGTACATTTGATATGGGAGTTGCCTTCCAACGTTTGGGAGCAGATGGAGAAAACACTGGGCTTGTGATGTGAGGTTATCACCAATCTCAGCTGTGAGCTGCTAATCTCCCTCTGTCAGTGGGCTAAAAGTCCTTGTGGTAACAATAAGTAACAATAAGTTTTGGGCTGAACTCAAAATGAGAATGAGCAATATTTTGGCTCCTTCAATGCTTGAGAGTTCTTGCTGAGATAAAATCCTTTGTGGTATTCTTGGAAAATTTCTGCCTTCTGTTTTAGAAGTGGCCTTCTGTGGTGAGGGAGAGAAGGGGTTGTACTCAGATGTCCTTTGAGGTGGAATTTGCTTGTGTAAATGGTGCCCTTTTTTTTTTTTTTTTCCAACCCATGCTCTTATCTTTAATACATTTGACAAATACAGTGTGCCAGACCAGTGAGCCTCGTAACAAAATGCTTGTTTACACTGGTCAGCATGAAGCAATCCACATACTTCACTTTGCTTGGGCAGTAAAGTGATAATAACCATGTGAAGAATTTTTTTTAAAGCCTTTCTTGTTCTACTGTGTAAAAGGATAGTCTTTTACTGCTAAATTTTATCTACTTCTGGAATGTTCAGTGTCCTGTTGCTGCTGCTTTCTGACTTTCATTAGACTTATGGAACTGGAAGTATGCACTTAATGGAAATATGGGTAGTTGAGCCAGACCTGTGTTTTCTACTCTGTATCTGGAGATGTCCTATTGTTGAAAGAATGTGTAATGGTAATATGTGTGAAGTTCCTAATATAACTGTTTCCCTACTCATCCTGATTAACTGCAGGGCTGGAGTGCCATTCTAAAACCTCATCTTTGCTGCTGGAGTTCCAGACAGTCTGAACTGGTGGAATTAATCCCAACTGCCTAGAGACAGACTGAAGTGGTGAACTTTATGTGCAGCTCCTTCTGTGGTGGTGAGAAGCATGTCCTGCTGGACTAGTTTTCTCCACTGTAAGAAACAGAGCAAACAACCCTTGTCTCTTTTCATTCCAAGTGTCCTGTTGCTCTGCCCTGATGATGATGTCCTCCTTGGCCTTGTGATACTTTCCTCTCCCAAGTTCATACATGTGGCTGCCTGTTGCTCCCTTGGTATCAACTTCCCCATGGGAAGCCACATCAACTCCCATTCTGCTGAAATCTGCTTTCATCACAACTTTTCTTAGCCTGGTTTCTCCTCTTTGATCTCCAGCTTCTGGCTGTCCAAACTCCTCCACAAGTTCTGTAATTCCCTTTTCCCACGTAACGAAGAGGCAAAGCCACACTATGGTGTTGTGTTTCCTTCAGGCCTTTCCTCTGAACAGCTTTGTTTTTTAAGTGTGTCCCTGGACTCTTCCAGCTGTACCAGTGCCATTCTGGGATAATAGATCAGTCAGCTCTTTCGCAAGTGCCTCCAAGGATGGATTGAGAAACTCTTTCTACTGTAGCAGTTGCAAACGTAAAAAAACTTAATCTTGTTTCTGATCAATACTTTATCTTCTGTCATGACGTCATTTAATTCTTTCTTTCAGGCTCTTTATTTCTGTAACTGTGCTACTCTCCAGGACTTTTGAATGCTCTGGAATATACCATGCACAATGTACTGGAATTCTCAGGAGCTGTAAGGGACACAGGAAGCAGGGACTCTTTCCTGTGTGATGCCTTCACCTGTTTTCACAGCCACCTGGAATGGGAGGAGCTGAGTTTTTATTGTGTAGCAGAAGTCAGTTTATGATAAAAAGAGCAAAACTCTAATACTGTTCTGTAATCTGGACTGGAATATCTCTCCAAACCTATATACATTTATACATTTTTGCATCTTCATGGTTTGTGTGTCTTGAATCCTGCTGGGGCAGTTGTGGAGCTTTTAGCCAGGCTTTTGTAATTCATCGTGAGGGATTGAGCAACACAAGGTTGTATCAGACAAACAGAGCATTATTAGAGATTGAAATTCCAGCTGATACCCTTCCTTCTGCTGCTTTCAGCAGTATTTGCCAACAGCTTCTCATCCACCCATCTCTCTGCTAATCCCAAAGGAGAAATGTGGATACCTGAACTAGTTTAACACAAGGTGAGACTGCTTTCAAGAACACGTTAATTAACTCCACACATTTATGAATAATGTTTATTAAAATAATAAGAGCAATAGATCATATTTTCTGGGTCTGTAGGGACTGGAGGCCTGTTCTTGCTCTTTGTAAACTATGAAATGTGTGGTTTGATGAAGGCCACATTCTCATGCAGTTATGCAAGAGCAGAACTGTAGGCCAATGATTAAGCTGCAGATAAAGCCTTTAAATCTGTGGTGAGTGGATGAGTTGGTGTGAATTTTGGGTCCTGTTACCTTCTCTGATTTAGGCTAAAGACACAAGTGAACTCTCTGCAATCAATCACATGAGTTCTTGACAGCTGCTGAAAAGACTTTGAGAAGAAATACAGGGATTGGCTTTGGCACAGGGAAACTTCTCGTCGCAGTGTTGGTTATAAATAGCCTTGGCCAGCAGCCCCTGCAGTGAGAGCTTTGGGCTGAGGGTGTGCTGGGACTGGGAATGTCAGGGGAGACAGGCTGGCACCCTGCTGCCAGAGGCTGTCACTCTGCCAGGACCCAGAGGTCCTGCAGGGACAGCAGGAGGAGAGGGGGGCTGGAGACCAGGGAATCTTGCACTGTCACGGTGCAAGTCTTCACTTAGTCTTGATCTCTGGTCATCAGCCCTGCCTTGGTGTGATTAATGTATGGAATGGGCAGTGCATGTCCAGTGTTTGGAGGGGAGGTTGGGAACCAGTTTTTAAATGCAAATACATTGCAAGAGAAACTTGCTCTTGCATGTTTCCCTGGTATATAAACAAACAACTGTGGCTTAGACAAGTGTTGCTTTACCTTCATGTATGTACAGGACCAGTATATAACCCTTGAGAGATGTTTGTTCTTCCAGGATTGTTTTTTGTCCTACCTTGCAGCAAATTGGAGAAGCCTGGTGGTTCTTATGTTTATTTAAAAAGACCTTTGTCCTATTTCACAGTGCTACTGACTGAAGGATGCTGGCTGACCTTTAGGGATGTAGGTGCAGCTTTGACTAGGGCATATAAATTTTAAATGTCAGTGTTGTGTGAGAGTCTCTCTTGCAGAAAGGCAAGTGTTTCTTCCTGCAGGATGGTGTCTGTTCTGAACCCAGTAGGGAAGTGAATGCCTGTAGGAATTCCAGCGAGTGAAATGAAACAACCAAACTGATCCAAAGCAGCTGAATGTGCCTGTGTAAAATATGCAGCAGTGCTTTGGTCTTTCAACACGTGCTCTGTGGGGCATTTTTAGTGACCAGAGCTTGATTCCTTGGTAAGTAATGGAAACATCTCCTTATTCTCATATACAGTGGATTATTAGAATCATTAATGTTTGGAAAGACCTCCAAGATTGAGTCCAACCTTTGACCAGACATCACCATACTAACTAAACTATAGCACTGAGTTCCACATCCAGCTGTTTCATGAACACCTTCAGGGATGGTGACTCCACCACCTCCCTGGACAGCCTGTGTCCGTGCCTGACAGCCCTTTCAGTGGAGAAATTCTTCCTAATGTCCAACCTGAATCTCCTCTGATGAAGCTTGAGGCCATGTCCTCTTTTCCTATTGCTGGTTGCCTGGGAGAAGAGGCCAACCCCCACCTTAGTACACCCTTTTGTCAGGCAGTTGTCAGATTTCTGAGCTAATGGCAGGTAAAAAACTCCAGACTTCAGAATACTTACTGTTTCTTTTGATTTTTATTTTTAAATGAATCTGGCTGAATATTGAGCAGAACCCTTAAATGGTTGATGAGTGTTAATAAAACAACATCAAAGCCATAACAAGCACTTGGTCTCCAGTTTGAGAGCCCTATAAAAGGATGGTACTTCAACCTCGTGCCCTCAGTTGCACACAGTATAACATGATACACTGTGGGGAGGAGGAGAAGGCAGAGGGAGTTTTTTCCTACAGACCTACTTGTAGTAAATGGTAAATGAGTCTTTGTTCTTGTTCATGTCCTATTGCTATATTTGTCCCCCTGAATGTGGGACATGAGCACAGTTTAATGATGGGCTGGTCTTTGTCTCGGGTGGAGAAGCGTAGCTGTGATAAGTGCTGTCTGTGTGGGCAGGCAGTGAGGATGTCTTGGTTTTTCCAGCTCACATCGTGAGCTGCAGGGGAGCTTCTGGCAGCTAAAGTGGCTGATAGTGGAGGATTCCACTCTGAGAGAAATTGTTGAAATTTTTAGATCATGAGTTGCTTGGAAAGGCAAAGCTGTTTGGTATGTGAACCTACATGGTTTAGCCCGAGGAGAACTGTGTGAGGACAGGCCTGGGCCTGGGCTGCTGCAGGGCCATCATTTCTCACTAGCTCTTTTCCTGCTTAACTGTCTGGTGCAGCAAGAAGTTGATTTTCTCATTTCACAGTACTAAGGACGCCCTGTTTCTTAGTCAATCCCTGCTCTTTGTAGAATATGATATGACCTTGGTGGAACTTGCTGTTCTGGGCAATGGCTGTGTATTACCCTGCTCCCTGAACAGCTCTCTGTATTTCTGTATTTGGCACTGGCCCCTGGGTGCCTGCATATATCAGCTAGGATAGCTAATTGCTTGTGCCAGGGTTCCTGTAACGAGGTGACCTGGGTATCTTTGTAGTGTTCCCTGAGCTATTCTGTGTCACCTTAATATACAAACCTACTTGAATGTCACCAGAAAGTTTAATTATTTAAGCAGCAGTGGCCAAGACACTTAGATTTTGTTTTAAGAAGCTTCTTAAGAAGCGCTGTGAAGGGTCAACTTCGACTTTCTACGCAGTGTGAAGTATTTATGTTTTCCTCTTTCTGAAATTACATTTGAAAAGATAAGAGGTGATTGGTAGGGTCATGGTGGCCCATGCCAACTGGGTGGCTGGGTGCTATCTCTGGGTGACACACGTTTAGGCAGCACTGCTCCTTGGGATGTTTCCAGGAGAGCTCCCAAAGGAAGCGAGTCACCGCTGATTCCTGCGGGGTCACCTAGAGAACCGGATGCAGCGGCAGTTCTCGTGCTGTAGGAGGAGAAGGGTCACTCCTCCCAGCACAGCTCCCTTCCCTCTGCCCCCCTCTCTTTTCATCCACCCTCTCACATTTTTTACACGTTGGCTCGTTTTTGGTGATGAAGGGTCACATGCTTGCAGGAAAACGCCGTGCATTTCCTCAGAAGTCTTCCAGAAATCATCTTAAAGCAAAAGTCTGAATTTCTGCCCAGTACTGCCAGCCTGAAAAAATCAAGTGCCTGTCTGAAAACTGAAGTTTTAGACTTAGTAATCACTAAGATGTGGTCTGATGGTGTGGCTGAAGAGAATAGAAGATACCTTGGGTTTATGGCTTAGACAAAACCTCCCTCTGATAGACTGAAGTACTGAGGAAAATAGTTTTAATTGAGCAAACACATCAGTCTTTTTCTCTTTCCTTTCTCTTTTGTTTCCATTTGGATATATTACACAACTTTATTGTCAGCTTCTCCTCAGGCTCTCTGATGACTGTCCATTTTGGTGTGGAGGACTCTCAGGCCAGCTGCCACAGGCGCCTTCTGTCCCCAGTGACTGGTGTGCTGGCCAAAAGCCAGTGTTCAGATCAGCCCTCCTGCTTTGCAGCCTTAAATCCCAGTTTGGGATCATGCAAACAGCTGGAACTGAAGGGCTGGCTGTCTCCTAATTAAGCTGGGGTTGGGAAAAGTGTTTTACTGTGTCCTAGGTGTTCATGATTTTTTGAAGAAGTGAATTCTTGCTCCTCATATGCTCCTTTGTGTCACCCTTCAGGCTGGTCTCATGGTATTTGTTGCATCTTTTCTCATGTGTGAATGATTTGCTTCATGATGGTGTTGGTAGGGTAATATTTCCTTGCAAATTCCATGTAGGAGAGCAGTTGTCTTGCCTCTAGCTATAATCATCCTGCTGTTACTAGGTTTATTATTCTGACCTAATAAAATTCCACACTTGTTAAAATAAATGCTTTTTTTCCCTAAATATGATTAGAAAAGTGTGTCTGTTCTCAAGGAGCTGTGTGAATTAGTGTGGTGGCAGAATTCCTCTGAGATTTCCTTTAGTGAGGACAGAGGCCAAGGAAGCATTGCTGAGTTTCTGCTTTAATTGCACCCCAGGCATGTAATTTCTTGCACAAATGATTATTTTCCTATGAAATCTCTGCATGCACAAAGGAAGATGGGGGCCCTGCCGTGCACACACCACTAATACTGTTGCAGGGAAACAATTGCAGTGGTGTCAGGTAACATCAGCTGTTTAGTGGGGCCTTGTGAGTATTAAGTGACCACAGAGGGCAAACTCAGGTCCCACTGAGGTGCTTTGCCTTCTGTATGGTGGTTTGTAGCTCTGTGAGTGGTGGGGCAGTTTGCCCACTGCCACAGGCAGCTTGGATGCCCTTTCCACACTTTTCTGGGCCCCATCCATGAGTAGCCTCAACTGGTTACCCCAGCAGAGAGCTCTGTAATTTTTGGCTGGGTTAATGTGGTTGTCAAAGGAGCCAAGGGAGCAAGGTAAGCACAGGGCTTATGTGGATGTGTGAGATGACTTGTTTTAGTGGCAGTAAGCTTCAGATTAGCTCACAGCTGCTTGTGAAACCACAGCTTTAGGCTAATAGAACCTGATTTTGAAGAACTGTGCCCAGTTCAGAAAATCTGCTTTATTCTTCTGGCTTGAGAGCATTAAAAACTTTCAAATGTCATCTTAAAGGATCTGATTCATCTGCTTGTTAGAAAGTGGTTTAACTTCTGTACTTATAGTTGTGATGACTGGCAGCAGCTCAAGGTAATGGAGGCTTGACAAGAATTCCCCATTCTTTTCTGCCTGTGCCTGGACTTCTGACTGCATCCCAGAACTGGATTGTATCATTCCTCAGAGAGGGACATGGGTTTCCTACACCATCTCCTAGAGTTATTGCCTCAGAAAAAATTTACAGAATTCAATGTGGTTAGTTTTTGGTATACGTCAAGTTTTAAGATAAAAAAATTCATTATGTACTCTATGTAGACCTGGTGATTAAAGAGCATTTTTTTCTCCTTAAGTAATTCTGGTATTAGCAGAAGAATTCTTTTTGTGATGTCTGCTATGTACTTGTCTCTCACTTTTTCCATTACTCAGGTTTGTTACAGGAATTCAACTTTAGCAAGTTGACAAACGTGATGTTTAGTGTTTTACCTTTTTTTTTCAAATTTGCTACTTAAAGCTTGCAGACCTTCCATATTTTGGATCTTATTTTCACATCTAATATCTGTATAACAGAAGACTCCTACAGTCTGTCATTCAAAAGTTAAAAGCTGAAAACTGAGGTCTTTGCTCCCTGTGGATCTTGCTGTGCTGTGGTGGGTGGGGAGCCCTGGGTGATGAAAACTGTGGTCTATACTCATTTCTCCTGTATGTTAAAACCCCCAAACTTACGGAAAAGTCATAATACTTTGGAAGTGAGGCATGCAGTGCCCTCTGTCTGTGGATGCAAAGAATCTGGGAATACGAAGGAAGTCGATGGACTTTAAAATGGAAAGTGCTGCTGGCTTCCTCCGGGGTGGGTTGACTTGTGGGTGGCCAATACCCTCAGCAGATGCTGGCACAGCAGAGGAAAACGTGGCATTTCTTGTAGAAATCCAGGGGATATTGTGTTCTGTGCTTATATATCGATATCTACTTGTAGTCCTGCTCTGGCTGGGTGGTTCAGGGCTCCCCCAGCAGAGCTCAGCCTGTCCCAGTAAGCCGCTGGTTTAAGCGCAGCTCTCGCACACGTGAAGGGCCGTAAGCGCTGTGCGGGCGCGGGAACCAGAGACAGCAGCACAAAGCCGCACCAAAGAGCTATTGTAGGCTCGGATGAGACTATAATAGACCGGGGGGAGAGAGTGCACCGAGAGGTTAATGCGGCCACGGCTGGGCAAAGCCGGCTTCTCTCCGCAGAACCATCTGCCGCCCTAACAAAGAGCCGCAGCCGAGGCTGNGGCGCGCGGCGGAGGGGGGGGAGCCGCAGGCGCTGGTACCCGCATCCCTCGGACCATCCCGCATTCCCTCGGGGCCGTGCCTCCCACCCCGGGTGCCCGCGGGCCCGGCGGGCGCGCTCCCGGC
>WEIV01028731.1:1415-47737 GCA_013390005.1 Calyptomena viridis
GGGCATCCACAGCTTCTCTGTGCAACTTGTTCCAGTGCTTCACCAGCCTCACAGTAAAGAATTTCCTCTGAATAATTATTCTGAAACTATTCTTTTTCAGTTTTAAGCCATTTTCTTATCACTCCATACTCTTGTCCAAAGACCCTCCCCAGCTCTCTTGTAGCCCCTTTAGGTACTGAAAGATGCTGTAATGTCTCCCCAAAGCCTTCTCTTCTCCAGTCTGAACAAATCCAACTCTCTCAGCCTATCTTCATAGGAAAGGTGCTACAGCTCTCTGATCTTGAAGTATGGAGTGTTATTTCTTTTGTATTTCTCCTGCTTGTTCTTCCGTGTGCAGTACCCAAATAAATAAAAAAATAACATCAATATCATTGATGTAGATAATGATTATAACCTGATGATATAATTTTCTAGTTGGACTTTTCTATTGTTCATTTTATGTTAGTTTTTAAGGCACTTTTTAAATTTAGTTTTATTTCTTCCCTTCCCCCTCCCCCCCAAGTTTTTCAAGGTTAGGTTTTGATTAGAATTAAAAAGTGTCTCATTTTGATGAAAAAAACATTACATTTTGCAGACATTTTAATGAGATATTTAACCTTTTCTTCTTATTTAGTTTTAGGGCCAGCTCTAATTGTGATACCCTGACTTACTGACCTTCAGAAAATAATTTCTGGTGGAAGGCATGACTTGATCTGAGCACCAGAATAAAAACTTGGCTTTTAATGAGCAACAAATGTCTGCATATATATTTTGGCCATATCAAACCATATGCACTTTGACCAGTTTTTTTGCAGCTACTGGTCATGGATGTTTGGATTTGCAAGTCATAGAGTATCACTATTGAACTTTGGCTACATGACCTGACCACTTTAAGAAAAAAGTTATTAAAGGAAGAAAAAGTTAATGTAATTCCTAGTGTGACTGATTTGCCAATTGTGCTTACATTTGTATTCACTACAAACCAGCATCTTCACCAGCAAAACTTCATCTTAGGGAAGCATGCCAAAAATCACCAAGTATCACAAAAATAAACTCAGAAGTATTTAGATAAAGCATTTATCCTACTCTTTTAACCAGGATCTATTGCATTCTCTTCCCCTAATGCCAACTACATCCAGAAACACTGTGCTATCAGCAATAATCCACGTATATTAACTTGCTGTTTCTGTATTATCCTGCTGAACTAATATTGCTTATTACTCTTTCCTAGTAATTAGGGTATTTTCATACAGCGCAGTTGCGGAATTACCAACTACCTTGATAACTTTTATGCTTTTTTCTGTCACAGTACATTTAACAGCAAAATCTCAAGAAGCTGACAGAGAAATAATGAAAAAAAAAAAAAATGGAAACTGTTAATACAGTGCAGAACTACTCTGCCTTGGGGTTGTATCAGTGAGGATTCTTTCATGTCTCCACCCGACGCATAACACATGGCTGACTCTCTGACAGGACTGCATTTTCCCCAGTATACCACTTTCACATAACTAGATTATGCATACAGATATGTGATGATACCTGAACTACAGCAGTTATTAGAGGTGTCAGTTTTACAGTCGTCCAATAAAGTCAATAAATCCATCCAGCAAAAATATGCCCTTACAACATTTTAATGAGATCAAAAATTATAGATCCCTTTTTTCTACTTTTGGGTTTTTTGTTATTTGGTGTTGTTTTTTTTTTTTGTTATTTGGTGTTTTTTTTAAGACAAGGAAACTCCAGTCATCTCTCATTTTAAATGTTTTGTTTCATCTGCTCATCTCCCACCTGCTATCTTCCTCCACAGAGTGACATTATATTTCTTTCATCACAAGTGTGGATCAGGCCATCACTTAGAGCTGCAGATGGAAGAATGAACAGGGGAACACAGGAGCCCTGAATAAACAAATATTGTATTTCCATGTTAATGACTCCTCTTAATCAAATAGAGGATGCAAGAATACAAAACACATGAGTTACAAGGAGCTGAGTTGTGTCTACACAGAGTGTTTTCTCACAGTTATGTAGCTGGCATCATCAGATTGCTTTAATGTTTTTCTTTAGGGGTTTAAATTTCTCTGGGGTAGTAGTAGAAAGCAGTGTTTCACAGAGCAGCCAAAAAAAAGCAAATAGAGAAGAAAATGCTCTTGGAAAATATAAGAAATGCAGCTGTAAAAGACACTACAGCTTCTCTGAGAGCATTTGCAGGTAGAGCCTTCTCAAGACTAAAACTAGCAAGGTCAGTGGTGTTTATTCACAAGACCCACAAACTATTTACAAGACAACATGACAGAGTAAAACGGCAACAAAAATATCAGTGAGCAATCACGAAAATGCATGTTTGCTTTCATCAATCATTCAAATCCATGTAAACATCTTTAAAGTCTTCCAGATGACCTTCCCTATCAAGCAATATTAACTAAATGCAGCCCCAAGAAGGTCTGATGCTGAGGGCCTTGCTTTGCGTCTTCCCATTTTAGAGAAGTCCTAGTTTAGATTTTACTGGAAACAATATGCATTAAAGAAACTTCTCAGACTTTCTTAGATATCAGAAAATATCCCTCCTTCTCTGCCCAGTACAGCTGTGTCCTAATTGAGATCCCTTCAAAACCACTGGATTTAGAGAAAGCACCAGGAACAGGAGAGAGTATCCCCATATTCTGCTTCCCTACAAAAGTTGTGACTTCAGGACATTTTACTTTACTGTTTATTTCTGCTCTTAAGAATAAGTGAAGTCAGTCTTCTGACTTTTCATAAGACTCCATATTTCCAAGCCAAAATATATAATAATTATTAAAAAATCCAACCAACAACAAACCACAGGGCACTGAGCAAGGCTCTATCCAACTTGTACACTAGCATTGGCTCCAGAGATGTTGCTGCAGAAATCTGGATTTCAACTGTGCTTCTGCATCCTCTTATATCCCAGTTCCCTTTTGTTTTTCTTGCACGAGGAGTCAGCAGTAGCCATGCATTGCGTGCAAAGGGCTGCCTTTCTGATTCATTCTGATTGCCTCACTTCTCCTCAGGTACTTAGCTGCACAGAAATGGAAATGCATAGAAAAGCCCAGTGTTGCTCTCTGTGGTGTACATGTTCTCAATCACACATGCACAGCTGTTTTCTGCTATGGATGTGTTTGAGGACAGACAGCATCCATAGAATTGTAGCTAACAGCATTTTTTTCCCAGGGTGATGATGATCATAATAAGCAAGCCGGAATGAGATACAACACTGTCCCCACAAGTTACAGTATTTTTACTTTTGATAACAGAAGTACAGTCTAGCTTACACTGAGGTGTGTTATGCAGAGGACATTCTGATCAAGGTGAAAACACAGGCTTGCAGTTTCATGCTTTGTTTTTGGCTGTAGGGAAATTAGACGTGTAGTTGGAACATCTTTTCATCTTTTAACTTACACTTTGCCTTTGAAGTTCCAAGCCTGAGTTCTCTTATTTCTTAGGTTCTAAGAGGCCTTCAAAGTTTGAGCTCCATTGAAAGAGAAAATTATAATTTTCATCATTATTCTTATTTCAGGCATCCATCAGCTCAATTTACAATAAACCAGATCTGTAAGCAATGATAGGAAACTTAAAAAGGCTAGGTGTATGGTACACGATATGGGGATCCAGGAACAGGGAGAATCTTTCCATGTCTCTGACCCTCTTCAGTGATTACAATTTTATGAGACTAGGTACCCAGATTTCCATAACTTTCTGCTTTTATCAGCCCAGAAAAAGGCAGATATGTGTTTGCATCTGACATTTTGAGACCCTCTTAGGAGTCCTGCAGGAAAGAAACAGTGATATGAATACACATGTGCCTGTCTATACAGACACTAACACAAAAATGAGTTTAAGTTAAAAAATGGAATTGGCTTGAAAAAGCTTCAGCGAACACAGGTTCTGAGAAAGGATTAAAAAACAGGAGCAGCAAACAAAATCTCTGGTATATCTTTTACAGACCAAATATAAATTCAACTTTAGAAGTAAATTTGACCTACGGCTCCTACTTCTTTTATAAATTAAAAGAAAGTATTTGACTTCCCAATCTTGATATGTTCAAAACCCATGGGTTTGGCATAAATTTATAGTTCAGAAACTACCATGGGGGGCTCATTTTAATCATTGGCTTCAGCTCTTCCTGATTTCAAGATGACTACTTTATCAAAAGCTTCTCTTTTAAAGGCATATTCACAGGGCATAAGCCCATTTCTGCTCACAGGCAGACTGCTACCTCCACGAAGAGTTGATGAGAAGTCTCATGGATTTACATCAGCATAAACAAAAAGACAAGTAAGGCAAAAGACAAGAAAAACCTTCTCTTTGATTTGGACTGTATAACTGAAGTCAAGCCACACATTAGAGATGCCACATAGCACAAACTGTGAGATGCTCAAATTCTATCACAACTATGTAGGCTAAGGCCCTAAGTGAATTTAGATACAAGTTGTATGGCACATGCTAAGGCAGCAAAGAGTTCAGCCTGCATCAGTGAAAAGGAGACATGATACTTCTGTAAGGTAACTTTGGCATCAAACTTGGAAACGCTCTGCCACTGCTGTAAACCAACTGACATTCAAAGATTCAGCAAGAGGAACTTACACAGGGCTGATTCTACAGCTTGAAATCTGACTAGAAACACTGCACTAATGCTTAGAAGCAACACTGCAGAGTGATTTAAAATCATAATGAAATGTGTGTGTCCCTAGTTCAATGGTCATGAACTTGCTCATTTTCAAGGATTCAGTAGGTCTAGCAGTATTTAAAAATGTAACACCAGTCACTAGAGCACGTCTACTGCTAATCTGTAGCAGAAATGCTGGTATCCTCAAAGATTCCAAGACTTCAGACTTTGGCCCTTAATTGTAGCAGGGCCAGAACGAACTCTTTACTCTCCTACCCCAAATCAACGCCTTCTTCAGACTACTATTCAGTATATTTCAGTTGTGCATCATCTTTAGATCAAAAACCAATTTTCAAGTCTCATACAATGACATAATCCTCCTTTCCTACCAGTTCTAAATTAATCTCAACACATCAGCAGTGCAGATTCAGCCACACTGCCTTCAAGACCTCATTTCAACATCTCTGTGTATGGGGAAGTTTTGACTAGGAAATGAAGAAGAGGTTTTTGCTCTTACCAGTAGAACCTGTTTGGTGCAACTCCCTCATGAAGAAGCAGCCATCTTCTGCCAAACTCCACTGAACTGAATAACTGGGGACAAAAATAAACAGTCATGAATCACAGTAAAACACAAAAGTATCAGAGACATTAACCTGAAGAACCCTGTATCACTTCTGACACAGTGACCTGGAGTTTTACTTCTTCCAGTCTCAAAGGTTCACACCTGGGGCAGCTGAAGGCTGTTGTGGTGCTTTTTATTGGTATAGACAATACTGAGATGTGTGATATGGGACACAACTGGTATGACCTAAGGGATCACTTCATGTGTACACCCAACAACCTTCCAGGAATGAAAATTCATCATCTAGTTGCCTTCCTTGATATTATGTTGGAAAAACATTCTCTTTCCATTTACCATTGACGTCCTTAGAGGGTTTTTTCAATTTGGCACCAAAAATGTTCTAACATGTCTAAACCTCTCTTGCAGAACTGGATGAGTTTAGATAGCAAAATTTATTTGTACCACAGAAACCCACTATTCTCCCTCTGCGCTTGTGCTCCTGAAAACATCGTGACACCCTCTCAAAGTCTGGTTATGCAAACAATATCCAAATACATCAATCATTTCAGAAAATCTTTCCATAATAAATACCAAACCAGGCTGAGAAAGGTCAGCAAAAAGGCATGTTACAGGTATCATAAATACTTTGACATGTCTTTGTGAAATGATATACAAATGTTACTGTTATAGAGCACTTACAAACAGCTGCTCTCTGTAAAAGCTGCCATCAGGTAATTCTTGGAAGGCCAGTAGAGGGAAGGATCACTTCAGTTGTGTTATTTCTTTTGCTTTATTTAGCTTCAAATTTATCATATGGAAGGACTGAGAAGCAGTCAACCCTACACTTTTCTTGCATATTCATCCTACTTCCCCTCCCTCCTTTGCTTGGTAGACTTGGTCAATCCCTTTTTCTGGCAAGGCAGATATTGGACACCTTTTTTTTTGAACTGTGATCTCCCTTTTCAGGACACCACTTTAGAGACCTTGCACAAAATGCAAACAGTCTGAATCTTCATGTGCAAACCTTGATAAATTTTTTTGAACACATTTTGGCAGCGAACTGGCAGTGAAGAGAAAGTTGGATGCCTGTGAGAATAACTGAGAGGGGAAAAAATGATCATTTTAAAGCTTTGGATTCATCAGAGAGATGATTTGAATGAGTTTTAAGAATTATGAGACTGAGATGTAAAAAATCTTGAGATCTACTTATTTGGCTATTCATTCCAAATGCAAACCCCAATATCCCTTAGCTTTCCCTACGGTAAAAACTTAGAAAGACATGGAGAAACTAATTGCAACAGCTTCTTGGTAAACCACAGACTGGCATATGTTAAAATTTACTTTAAAATATGAAAGCTAAAAATTCATGTCTTTCATCTCACTTTCTCTTGAACAGTCAAAAAAGAGAGAGGGAAGAAGGTGGAGAGGATAAAAGATATTGAGAGTAAGAAGGGGAAAAACAGGTTAGTTTTGTGGCTAGAAATGCATCCACTTTTAAAACTGCAGTAGTGAGTCTGCTATTTTTCCCTAAGTAGAAGATTCTAGATACATTTTTATTTGAAACTTTAGGAAACCTTAACTATAACTAAGAAAAACCCTCATGTCTAAAAATTAAAGAAAATATTTTGCAACATTTAACCATCACCTTTTAAAAGTGATTTGAGATCACCTATTCAAGAACTTTACAGGAGGTATTTCCCCCTCTTTACATTCAAAATCCATTTCTAGATCTGCTTTTATAATTGCAAAAAGAATAAAAACACAGTAGCAATAAGCTATTGTTATTATCTATCATCTTTCTGATGTCAATGTTTTCCCTTTCATGGCAAAGTAGTTTCTTCAAACCAAGTAATGCCTTTCACATACAGTAATTTAAGTTTTAATAAAATTTATATCATCCTTTAACAACAGGGAGCAATCCAAACAACTCAGCAAATACCTCTGTGTTTCCAGACTAGGGATACATAGGATGTAAGCTTTCCTGGGACATTGATGTTCAGATGCCTGAAGTCATCACATTAAATCTTGTTTTCCCACTTTCGTACCTCTCACCCTTATCCCTCTCTAGCTCCCCTGTGCACAACTTTCTTCAGGTTATCCCCTCTGAATTTGTTGATCATAATAACAACTAATTGTGAATTAATTACAGCCTGCAGAAGCTTTCTCTGTGCTCATGTAGCATCCTTTCCCGTGCCTGCAGTCCCACTGCAGTGCCAAGTGGTTGAACAGCCCCGGCTCCACAGCTTCCCTCTGGCTCTTCCAGCACAGCTCTTCAGAGGGGCTGTTTACCTGGTGCATCTGACAACTCCTCCAGCAGAACAGAGGCTGTGATGCTGCACAGCACCCAGGGAGCCCTGCTTTCTATGTCCTGAATGAAATGGTGTCATTCAGGCAAAAAAATGGAGAAATTCAAGACTTTATAAGTCTGGATATAGCAGACTGTCAGGGCTGGACTCCCAAATTAGAAGCCAGTGCCCAGTGAGCTCAAGACAGCATGAGAGAAAAGGCAACAGCTCTCAAAGGGAAATATCAGCTCCGTGGGAACCCAAGCCCAAGGCTCTCATTGTCTTTGATGAGACACTTTAATAACCCGGCTTTAGAAGATTTTTCCTCCTCTGCTATTATCTCAGCACCAACCTTGGCCTTTACTGATTCACAGCAGCACAAGCAGCACTAATGTACCTTCAGCAAAAGGGGAATTCCCCACCTTATGTATCACAGATCCCCTCACTCCCCCTCCCCCCCGCAAAAAATACCCTTTCCAGTAAGAATGTTTTGCAGATATTGCATTCTAAGTGTAATTCATTTTTAAATTGAGTTTATTCAGTTGGACCAGAAAAACAGAAGTATTTGAAGACTAGGTTTTTGTCAATACAAAAACATACAGCTGGAATTTTTTTCCACATTTATCAATTATTGTGCTTCTATGGGTATTTTTTAAACCCAGCATGGTATTTTGTTGTTGTTATAAAAGCCCCCTCTTGGGACTTCTCTGACAGACTCCTACAGTCCCTTCAGAGATGACATTTTGTTTTCCTTGGCAAGCACTGCTGTCTGATGACAATTTTCATTATTAGATTGAATTAGATAGTGTTCTTTGCTACACTTATTTTTCAACCACAAATAGAACAGGAACCAATTACAATTTCAATGTATGTTTTCATCTGAGGGCCAAGTACTGATCTGACATTTCTTTTTTCACAGAGACAAAACTGATATGAAGTACAAATCTCATATTGATCTCTTAGACTTGACCCTTATTCATCAGGGAGTAAATTCTCTTCTTGCTTCCTCTTCTATTTTTATTTTTCTGTGCAATATGTAGATTGTGTAACAATCATTAACAGTCTGGTTTTGCTTTGTTTTGCTTTTTTTAAATCCTAATATTCCATGAAATAGAAACCTACCACCTACCTCATTTATATAAGAAAACAAAAATGCAAAGGAAAAGAAAAGGCTTTTCTGAGGTTACAAATACCTTCTGAGGCTGAGCAGGGTTTCAAATAAATTCTCTGAATGGTGAGACAAACCCCCAGCTACAGAAAGAGGCCTCTCACAACACAACACTACTATCTTCTGGAATAAGGAAAGCTGACATCTGAAAACTGAACTTCTTTCCTTATCTATACCAGACATGATGCATCTCTGTCCTTTTTGTTCCCCAGCCTGTGTGAGAAGCATAAGAGATGCTCATGTATTTCATAGCGGTAGTGTAAGCTTCACCTTAAAGTGCTTTGTAATATCTAGGTAACAGCAGGATACAGTTGCCATGTAATCTTTTTCCTTCAAATTTCCTGATCTTTCCAGCACTACCTTTAGACTTCACTAATTCTTTTTTTTTTTCTTTTACATTTCACCCTATGAAACAATAACTAAATTCCAGAAAACATACGGAAAAACATGATGTTATCCAAAATGTTCTATTTAGAAAAACTGGGATTTTACTTGATTCACCTGATCTAGACTGCAACATCACTCCTAGAAGGGAGAGTGTGCATTAGGGAAGAGGAAAAAGAATAAACGCCATGAGGTCACCCCCTCCTTCAGGCACCCACCTGCTACAGCATGGGATCCTCCGGGGGCTGCAGGTGGATCTCTGCTCCCCCAGAGAGCCCCGTGGGCTGCAGGGGGACAGCCTGAGTCACCAGGGGCTGCACCACGGGCTGCAGGGGAACCTCAGCTCCGGCACCTGCAACACCTCCTTCCCCTCCTTCTCCACCCATCTTGGCAGTTTATTTGTCAGGTTTATTTTCCCCTTCCCTGACGAGCTCAGCCTTGGCCAGTGGACGATACCTCTTGGAGCTGGCTGGCATTGGCTCTATTGCACATAGGGGAAGCTTCTGGCAGCTTCTCACAGAAGCCACCCTTGTAGCCCCCTGCTAGAAAAACTCAAACCCAATACAGTTACATGTATCAACCACCAGGAATCTGAATGACTCACCCATTCTGATGCATGGCAATCTGAAGGGTCATTATGCTAATCAAGACCTACCATCACCCCTTCTGTTCTCAAGAGATTAATTTTCCCAGCCATATGTGGAGTCTCTTGTGCCTTCCCCTTCATTTTAATGCCTGTACAGAGTGCTGCAGGTATGATTGACCCTGAG
The DNA here is from genome assembly GCA_013390005.1 of Calyptomena viridis. Classification (NCBI taxonomy): domain Eukaryota; kingdom Metazoa; phylum Chordata; class Aves; order Passeriformes; family Eurylaimidae; genus Calyptomena; species Calyptomena viridis. Next base: position 11,188 of record WEIV01028731.1, read on the forward strand.
TTCAAACCTGCCCATGATGTTTCATCATTCAGCGTTTAAACTAATTGGTTTAAATATTTAATATTCATATATTCCCTATATTACAGATCTTGAATCATGTGGTAGTTCCATGTCCTTCCTATGCTGATGAAGGTTTTAAATTTTATACACTGATTTAATCTCATGCAGAAAACATTATGCACATAGAAATTCAAAATCTGCTTAAAGAAAAGGCAATTTAAATTGCATGCTGGAAGTGACATGAGGGAAATACTTCAAGCAAGCTAGTGTTTCTGATTATTTTTCCTTTACTTTAAGAGATTCCCCCTAAACAAATTATAATGGAATACAACATGGAATCTAAATTTATTTGTTGACTGGATTTAGCAACTTTGGTATTCTTACATTCAAAAAAGAAAAAGCTCTCTTTCTCTCACCTCTAGTTTCCACACAATCGCCACTCATTCTTTCTGGACACAGATCAGACCAAAGCAAATCAACCTACACTACAATATTGACCTAAAAAAACAGATGCAACTGGGAAACTAGCTCAGAATATCTTTGAGAGCACTGGGTTTAATTCAAATTCACCTCTAATTACCTGAGAAAGTTTCTACTAATCAATGCTCCCGATACTTTCTTCACATATGCTGATTTCTTGACTCTTACACTTCCTGGTGTTTCTATGAGATGATTAAAATTGATGCTATTCATGGTGTTTCACCTTTGCCCCTTCAAAAAGAACACACAAAAACCCCTCAAAACACCACTGCACCTAAACCACAGATTTTATACTGGTGAACCATTTTGAGAGACCACTTCACATCCAGTACATTTTTTATTAATTTATCCCAAGTTCATCAAAGAATACAACATTCCAAAAGCATAGTTTAGCTTTAACTATAAACACAGCAGAGTCCAGATGGATAAAGACAATTCTTTTGGAAGATGCCATAACGCAATTTGAAATAAATGCAGGCAAGTCTTTCTTCTTATTCCCCTTTGCTTATACTGCATAAGTTTATTGCTGATAAGTTGTACTTCACTACCAGTGCAAGTGCATTTGAAGAAATTCTCGTCTTTTAGAAGGTTTCAGTCATTATTGTTATTGTTTATAATGGCATTCTTCAAATATTACTGAACTGAGAAAGACTATATCTTGAAGTAATCTAAAATAGCCAGGATAGCAAAGAACAATAGGGAAGACATCACGTAGATTGATGCAATCTGGGGATGTACTTCTTCATTTTAAGTCTCTTGCATTTCTTTGGCTTTCTATGTAGTCTGCAGAAAAAGTGGGGCTAGTGCATCACGTATGGACTTCATATTGAACATTAGTCCTTTATGACTTTTAGATTGACAGTAGTCCTTTATAATTTTCACACCCTTCGCTGCCTGCTGGATGAAAAGTTATCCCAGAGGAAAGAAATTTCCACATTGGTGATACAGACGTTTGAAAACAGTGAAAAGAAATGAACATGGACTTGGATGCATACTTGTTCCCAACATGCATCCAGTGCAGCTTATTTGGGTATCAAAGTATACTACATATAAAGAAATTGCTGCACATGGCATTTCTTCTTAAGAGCACCCAAAGGCTGAGAGGTATGTTGCTATTCCCTGAATCTGACTACGGACCAGGCTTTTTTTCCAACACTGGATTTAACAGAACAGCAGTTTTTGTATAAATAAAGACTCTGACATATTTCACAGTATTTCCTTCCTAGCATAAGACTCATGATTAAGGATACAGAAATGGGCTACAGTCCTGATACTCATTTACTTCCCTCTGATCTATTTGTAAGTTCCAGTGTTAAAAAGCTTAAATATCCTTGAAGCAATAAAGTTCACAGGATGCTGAATAGATTTTGAACATTTTAAGTTGCAGGCAATGCATTAATCACGTCATGAGGAAGCCATCAATAAGGTTACCCAATAATTGGTGTTTATTGAATGCTGATGGAAACACATCAAAGTGAAAAAGCCATCAGATACCTGCTTCACAGCTCGTTCAAACACCAGTGATGTCTTCAGCTCTGCAGCTGCTTTTGCTGATGGATCACACACTACTGCCATGTAGTACGGTCATAACACAGCAATTTCTTTAGTGCATGTTTATCAGATCAAAGCATCCTGGAGATGACCCTCAGCTTTCTTCCTACCTAACCCTCAATAACTCCTCACACATTCTCAGATATGAGCCACATCAGCCAGAGTTCTGCTTTTGTGGCAGTTGGAAAGCAACTGTATTAGGGTGATGTCTCCAGTGCATTCAACTCATATGCTAAAAAAAGGTGGCAGGAAATACACTTTTCATCAGGACATATTTAAAGGAATCTGACTGGCATATATATTTTAAAGACAGAAGGAGCCTCTAATATCATCAGTCTGTTCTCCTCTTAACAGATGCTGCAGAATCTTTTCCACTAACTCAAACAGTAGAGAGAATTATTCAGGCCAACAACTGATGCCTGAACTAGATTGTATCATTTAGAAAGACACCCAATACAAAGTCCAAGGGATGATGAATTTACCACTCCACTTAGTATGTTGTCCTCAAGGTTAATTCCCTTCTCTACTAAAAAAATACTGTCTCTCTAACAGCTAACAGGGTATCCTCCAGTTGCCTTCTGTTGTATTACAAGTTTACAAAGTAGGTTCATAACTGCTTGGATAACTGCATTAAACAAATGCATTTTTGTTTAAAAAGTGTATTGTATTAGAATGAGAACAGGACAGAAAAGGTTTGTTACAGCAGAATTTAGGGCAAAGCATTGGAATTTTCATGCAAACATGCACAGCTTTAAATTTTAAAATAAGTTATTTTTTATCATTTGCATTATATTAAAACCTATGGCTCCAAGTGAAGTTAGTGTTGACAGAGACTTTGTACAATAAGAAACTGGAGACACATTGGAGAGTACAGTCAAGCAAATGACAGAGAATGAGAAAGGAGAGCTGAGTCATCAACACAAAAACGTGAAGGGAGGTGCTCAATACCACAGAGATCAGTGACAGACCCAGTTTCTTTACTCCTAATCCAACGAACTGTCCAACTCTGATGGAAAGGAAAAAAAAGCAATTTTTTCATGGAAGTAGGAAAACTGGAATTATATAGAGCACAGAAAATCTTGTAGAGAAACAACAGACCTACCCTTAACTAAAAGTATGCATCCATGGATCCCAAATGAATCAGAGAACAAGTTCTCTGAGGGTACAGAGGGATGATGTTTATACAGATGGATAAACAAGGACATATTGATTTACCTAAAGATGAGTGAGTCAGCAGTAAAGAGCATTACTACTTGTGAGTCTTCTGTTTCACTGATCACAGTCCTGGCCCAGAAATCTACCTCCCTGGATTCCAGGCTGCGACTGAGCTCTGCTGGTTGATTTACTTTCTTTTTCCTTTTCCTTTCTATTATTTATTAGAGGAGGAAATGTTAGAGATTCTCCCATTTTTAATTCCATTCTTTATTTTAAATTGTTACCTCCGCAAATTATGCTTAGTGAGGTCTATAAAAAACTGACAGGTACTCTAGGAAACCATATTTTACAACAAAATTTGTACCCTGGCTTATGGCCACTGGAAAAAAAACCCACTCTGATACCATTATTCTTCTTTTTATGTGCTTTCCTTGTTGATTTTTAGAATTCTGGTTGCCACCAAACACTTATCAGTTTGCTTAGCAATAAAGAGGCATATTTGCAAAGGGTTGTGTGCAAGATGTGTTATCAGGATGCCTAAGAGGTGTCTGTTCTTAGGGTTCCCACACAAATGGAGTGCACAGCCCTAGCTACAAATGTGAGTGTTTCTGTGTATCACCTGCTTCGAAACATAAGCTCATGGAATGTCTTAGAAATAGGGAATACCATTCACAAGCTTTTGTGTGGAAGGACATATCCATCCCTGGCACAACTTCTGGTAACCCAGAAAAGAATTTAAGATCGTGCAGAAAGTAACATTGCAAAGATTGGAACAAACAACTTTTAACATACAAATTATTATGCTTTCATTTTCAACAGTATGTGTCAAAGGGAATCAAGTCTGCTGGAAAACAGGCTTGGTTGATTAGTGGTGCCCCAAATATTAACACAAATAGTGTAGACCATTGCAGGAGTAATGCCATGGGGAAAGGGAGAGTTATTCACATAGGCTAATGTCAGCTTTATGCAAACTAGCTCCCTGGTTCTGTCTGCAGCCTGTCAAAAGAGAGGCTTTTCCAGAGGATGATTCAAAGTGGCTAATGCTTACCACTGTGGAGAAGCTTTTTTCCCCTCCATTAATTTTAGATGGGATTAGCCTCCCTCAGCTAACATTAGCCCAAGTGAATAGTCCTCTAAATGTTGTCAGCAGTACGGGGAAAAAAATTATGTCGCTTGATGTTAACAACTCTTTTTTTTAACTACGATGCAATTTCTGATAAAATAAATCTTGATTTTATTCTCCTTTCTCTCCTCTAAGTAAGCAGTGACAGTTTCAGTTACCATTGAAACTGAGAGGGTGTAAATAGAAACAGAACAATTTATGTTGAAATGAACCTCTAAAGATCCCCTGGTCTGATCCTTTTCCAGCCAGATTCACCTGCAAAGTAAGACCCTGATGCAGTGAAATGGCAGGTTTTAGAATTACAAAATATATTCAGAATAGTCCATCACATCTTGAGCAGTGAATACTGGCTACATTTATGGCAGATACTATACAGTCAGACACAAGTATTAGATCAAAACACATGGATAGATGGGGCTGAAGGTACTGTTAAGGGTTGGCCTGTTCTCTCACAGACATCCTGTGACCATATGCATCCATATCTCTAAGTGGTTTATCTGTCATTCCTCATATAAGAATACCTTTCTCTTCCACTTATATGCATGAGGAATGAACATCCTTTAATGTAGGAAAATGAAGAAGATGAAATGATTTCCTGTCAGAAGATATGTTATCCCACAAGGATCAGAATCCTGATTTGCTAAACTTCAGCACTTCAGAAATACAACCAAATATCAGTCCCTAGCATTGATCTTCAGCATGACACATGCAGTCAATAAAGGTAAACAGATGGAATCAGACATTTGGAAAAGGCCAAAATGGAAAAAAAAAAAAAGAACACCAAGAAAAGAAAAAAGAAAGGAAATACAAACCTCTTCATTTACTAGTGCTATGTTGATAGAGTTCCTTTAATTTGAGGTGCCTTACTTTTCAAGGGTTCACTTACAATGAGAGCAGAGAAGCAACAACAATAACTCCATTATAAACCTGCTTTTTTCAGCCTCTGTTGCTGCCTTTCAGTGCTTGAGTGCCTTTATTCCTGAGCTGGGCAATTACAGCCCTGAATTTTGCTTGTCTGACTTGTGTTTCCCAATTTCACCTGTATTTCGTCTCCCCAAATAGCTCTTTTATTCCTAGCTGATTACTAAGCATTCCTCTGTGTCTGACCCATCTGAATGGCAGACGTCTCCACATGAACTACAGGCTCTCACATTCCATGCTCTGATTACACAGCAAACCACTTCTGAAGATTACACAGTAATACATAAGCGATACTCCCATAAAATACAGCCCCTCATTCTACAAGCAAGCTGATTAAACCCATGAGAGCTAACATGTACAAGACCTCCAACAAGCTTTTCCAACAAGCTTTTGCCTCGTAAGCAATGCTTTACTGTGTCTGAAGTTTCCTTCTCATTTGCAACTCCTCTTACATAGAAAACAGAGAAGCATGCAGTAGTTCTGCAGTTATGTGGTAAAAATCAGCCAAGCAACAACCAAACTTTCAGCCAGAACAATGAATGCAATCATGAAGCAATTAGTGCAGGCAGCAGATGGTATGCTGCTCTTTTTTTCTCAAGACTGGCAGGAAAAAGCCATGACTGAATAAGGGACTGGTCTGTCAGCAGTGGTAATTCAAGTCTGCTGCCCAAGGCAGAGAAACAGGAGAGAGATATGTGAACAAAAGTAACAGAATCACTGAAGCTTAACGAGTTATTGCTCATCAGTTGAACCCCAGTAATTAACCACATTTGCTCATAAACAATATCCAAGAAACTGGGACATAAAATTACTTTAGTTAAAATAGATTTCTCTACCATTCAAACAAACAAAAAGAGATCTTCTCATAGTGATAGGCTCAGTGGACTGTGAAGAGATTGAAGGATGATTCTATGTGACCCATTTCCCATTGATTACAACTGAGCAATGAGAGGTATGCACAACTGTTGGCTTTTTCCTCATCCGTCCTGAATTGAATGGACAACCTCTGAGAACCAAAACAATCCAGATCCAATGTGGTTCCTGTCTCTGCAGCCCTTGCTATATACACCACCTGATTCTTATGGTCCCATTTCCTGCAATGAGACAATGCAAATGACTGACGCAATCACGTGGCTTGCTAGAAAAATGTAAACGTGTTTTCCAGCTGATTCTCACCTCTCTCCTATCAACTGCAAAATTAAATCTCTGCACCAATCCCAACTGGTCAAAATCCAATTTAGTCCTTAAAGTCTTCATGAACAAAACCTTCACAGACTTAAGTCAGTGGCATCAAAATGTAAATTCCTTACCATGCAGATATGTTTCCCTTGCCTTCTTGGGTGACTCTTATTCAATATGCACAGAGTGCCTGGAATCCAAGGAATAATGGGTTCTCTTTCTTAAATATGGCCTTAGCACAGCCTTAGCAAGATCTGGAAATAGCTAACAGCAGTGTCATTTGTTCCAAAGTACACCACAGCTCCCACTGCAATTATCTAAATACCTGCAGGACCTATTAATTACTCTGAGAAAATTCTGCCTTTGGATATACAAACATGAAACCAATGGGAGTCATTTACACTTAGCCATAGGCTGAACTTGACCCTTAGTTTGAGTTACATCTAATTTAGTCCAAGCTGATTAATACTCTTTGCCTGCTGGTTACCCTCTACAGTTCTTGGCCAAAGCTCGCTGAAGTCAGAACATGTATCTATTAGGCTTTAAAGTAGAAACCAGGCCTGTGACTCATGTCCATTCAGAATACTTCTAAAATACTATCTTGGAGTTAATTGGTACAGATATACAGACCTTGTGCTACCTGATTTTTGTGTTGCAACTACCGTGTTGAATTGCCAACAGTTATCCAGTTTGCTAATCAATGCCATAATGAAGAAGTTTTATCGTACAGCCTCTCACCCCTAACGCCCCATACACACAACTCCCAACACCAACACCATAAATTCAGGTTAACACACAAAACAACCCTCTGTTTTTATATTCAGATTGCTTTTTAGGATTCTGCAGAAGTGGGAGTTTCCTATGGAATAGTCTCAATACTTGTTGGTTGTTGGCTTGTACAGGGGGGTTGTACAGGGGGGTCGGCGAGATAAGAAGAACGACACGGATCACAGAAGCGCTTCAGGTCAACTCTAATGGCGAACTGACCAGAAGGGCGTTTATTAACCCTTTAAATAATTCTGACTCCTNGTAGCTATCTATCATAAGTTAAGTAAGTCTTAGCAGTATGGCCTCTAATTCAGAATTATTTGTAGCTTTCCCCCTGTCAGGGCTTGCCAAGGGGTGAGTGTGCCCCTGCACTCCCCGGGGGAATAGGCTGAGGGAAACAGAGGACAAAGAAGGTGCTGGCGGCTCTCCATGGTTACATATAAGTTTGTTCACTCCAGAGGCAACAGGCCACCTGGAGGGTCCAAGCTTATGAGGGATAACCAGGGAAAGAGCCCTTCCCATTTCCGGCCCATGGTTCTTATAAGGGCTCCAGCCAATGGGAAGGGAGGACAAGGGAAGGGGACAAACCACATGGGTAGGGCGCATCATAACAGGACATACCATGTAACAGAACAATAATATACAGTGAGAAATACATGCTAATCACACATTACAACAATTATTTACTGACCAGACTGACAATCATAACAGTTGAAATTAATTTTCTACCATACCCTATTTTTATTTGACAAAGATCCCACTGAAAGTTTCGTTGATCTTCATGTAATAAATTTCCTATTACTAACACTAACATTCATTCCAATGGGTCCTAAAAAGACATTAGAGACCAGCTTCTATTCTGATTCTTATCAGTCCAGAGAACCAAATAGCCACAAGAAACAGAAAACATTCTGACCTTGTCTAATTACATACTGAACACCCAGAAATAATTTAATCTTCATCTTCCTCTGAACAGAGTATAACCACAGTACACTCTACAAAATGCTGTGAGAGGGGCGAGTGAAAAACGTTGCATGCAATTGACTCTACAGGAAAAATCAGGCCGGCAAGATGTATTTCTTAGTTGTAAAGGATGTTAAGCCATAGTCCTAGAACAATACTGATTTTGATTTATAGTGCAGTATTGAAATACTCCAAAAATTTCAGTACGATCATTTTGTGATCTTACCTCCTTATTTAGTTTCCTTATGCCTTTATTTTCTCAGGCTCACAGTAAGAGTAACAAGTCTCATTTATGCAAAAGGAAAATTAATAGTTTAATGATTTTACAACTAATTCAAATACACAGATGAAAAACATCATAGAATTCAAATTTTTATGTTGATATTTACATTAACATATAACCTGAACAATTCAACCATTACAATTGTTGATTAGATTCAGATTCTCATAGATACATCATGTGGAAAACAAAAAGAGAATACTAAATTATTTTGTATAAAGGCTTATATGCTAGATGTCAAGCTTTTTCACTCTTTTACTCCTGTTGGGGGCTCAACAAATTTTTTTTGTCTTTTTCCAGTTTTGTTAAAAAATGTCAAAATGTGAAATCTGCCATTACCCAGACCAGTTTCTTCCAATGGCTTGTTACTTTATAGTTGAATAAAGTTATCTTACATTACTTTATATAAGATAAATATAAAGTTATCTGCCATTGACTCCTAACAATAAATTTTTGTTGGAAGTTTTCATTGCTAGATCCAAATACTTACTCCTATGTTTTGTCTTCCTTCATGGAGATATGTATGCTCAACAATACAGTTTCCCTTCAATCTTTTTGTTAAACTAAACAGATTGAAGTCTTGTGAGTATTGATGTGTCTGATTTTCAAAAAGGTCTAACAATGAGTTCTCCACATTAAAGTCTTGTGTTATCATGTTAGGTTGGGCAGCAAAAAATCAAGGCAAATCTCACAGCATATTTATTTGGCTGATGGATTACCCATACTGAAGGAACTGGACTTCAAAAAAATTGATTTACTGCTACTTTTTCTCTTAGAAAATCAAAGACCACTTGAAAATACGCCAACCAGCAAGGCACAAGGAGTGTCTTACACTGTTCTTGGAGCTGACACTAGGCTAGAGCAAGAGAATTGTCAAAAAAGAGGACAAAAGCCTCATTAGAGGTGGTTATTCCTACTGTGAAGGGTCCTAGCTGTCTTCTCTGCCCATTACCTGTCACACAATATTGCCAAAAGGATGGATGAATCTGCCAGACTGCCAGACCAGTAATAGAGGGCTAGGCCCCAAGAATACAATAGATACCCATGTCCTTTACTTCAACCTTTATAATGAGGCTTGCTCAATGTTTTTTGCTTGGAAATACCAAACTGGGATCACCCCTAAGACTGCCTGAATGCTCTACAGCAGTTACGCAGAGAGATGAGGAAAATCCAGGTTCTTCCGCAGCAAACAAAGCAAAATGCTGCCAACAATTCTTACCTTCTGATCTTGGCTGTAGGCTAAGATCCAATCTTCCTGCTTGGGGTGGAAGAGCAGACTGTGGATGTAGAAGTTCAGACGGTATTTTTGATAGGTGGCCCCTTCATCAGAACTGATTAATAAGCTGCTTTCAACCTCTGGATCAGTCAGCAACATAATCTACATGGAGGGGAAAGATGAAAATACAGTGGTGAAGAGACGGAAAAGTAAGCAAGCAGCTAGAAGCTTCAGATAAGCTTATTAAAAATGAGCATTTCAAAATGTTTCAATGTAATGTTAAAACTATCATTGTCAATGATCCAGTAATGAAAACAGTGTATTTCAGCTATGTATATAAACACATGATACATGATCAAATAGGCATAATGACTTTACCACTAGTTAAACCAGACCTAAATGGAGCTATTCTTAGGTTATCTGAAAAGTTAAACCTGAAATTTTAAACACTAGAGCACAAACTTACTAAGTTATCAGACAGGCATAGTGGACTTCTAGGACCTTCAAGAATGACCTATCAGAGTGGCAGACAAAATGTTAGGTGTTAACAAAACAAAAAACACACACACTCTCTAACCAGAAAATCAGAACAAATCAAAACAACCAAACCCAAACCAAACCAAACACCCCACAACAACAAAAAAAATCAAACCAACAAAACGAAAACCACCAAAAACCTCAAACAAACAAACAAAACCAAACAAACCCACCCACAAACTAACAAACTAACAAAAAAAAAAACCAGAGAGAGAAGAGCATATACAGCAGAATGATCTCTAATGGTCAGTTTTGTTAGATTCTGGCAGAGATTTCAGGGAAGACACTTTCATCTCTTGAAACATTGTAACGTGGCTGTCTGCAACAAGCAATCTTTCTTTGGCACCAGACAACATCTGGTAACATCCTGGGTGCTTTCCATCTCCATTTTCTATGATGTTATGAATGACAGATTTGGTACATAATCTCCACGTAGTAAATTTGCTTTCTAGTTTTGTCCAGGAGTGTTAGTTTAAGAGTGACAAAATATACAGCTTGTACTTGTAGTAGCTACTTCTCCCCATTAACTCTGGTATTAATTGGTCTGTACTGCTGATGAATCAGAGACAACAATGACTTACTCCTCTCATATGTCTCTGCATGAGAAAATATATAGGTCTGAGCAGTAAAAAAGAGATCATTCCACTATTTAAGCAAGCAACAGGGTAATACCCCTAAGGAAAGGGAATGAGGCATCCTGACTGAAAAACATGAAAAGTGCTAAAGAATATTTGCCCAGAAAGTTATTAAAGCCTTGAATCACTAGAATTTTTATTTTATTTTTCCTAAGTTGCTCTGCAAATGGCAAACACTGATCTGTTTTTAGACAAGCCTGTAATGAAAGGATCCATATCTGGCATTTCTCAGAGCAAACTTCTGTCTGAGTTTGAGCATTGCAAAAATCACACACTCCATTTCCTTATCTTCTTTCATTTAGGCAGGCAGAGTTAAATATAACTTAACTCACTACCTATGAATTACAAGGAGACATATCTGATGTCTGATAGACACCAGATGCTAAAGAAGTACTTGTATGTGAAGGTGTAAATACACACACAATCTACACAGAGTATGTCCTTCATTATTGTGCAACTGCCAAATGTTTTTTAATATCTCTAGAAACCCCCTTGGTAGCATAACAATTTGGCCTGTGACTTACAAGTTTGGGATTCTGTAAAATCCCTGAACCTTCAGACCCTGCATAACCACAGACCAGTTATACTACCCCACTGTATCTCTAACATAAAACAGGGTAATGTTCCCATCGTAGCATAAAAATAGAGTCTCCTATTATATCTCTGAATTACTTTAGAAATTTGTGACAAAAACATGCATTATTAAACATTTTTATTTTCATTTAACACTTTCAAATACACCAAAAATATCATTGGTGTGACTGCGAAACTGAAGATTGCATGATAGAAGCTACACCGAAAGGATTAATAATCAAAATATCAATATATATGTAATCTACTGTCACTAAGCAGCCTATCCAGCTTCTGAAGCCAAAAATTAATTGTCATGTTGTTAATCAGTTAGCTCTTTTTTCTTACCAGACTAATTTCTGGAACAATGTTCCTATGTTTAACATGTATTGATTCAGTACTATGATTCAAGCATTATAATTTTCCTATTTTTATTACTTCCTTCTTGAGTGGATTTTGTTTATGTTAGTGTTTGGAAATATCACAGCACAGCATTAATTTGGACTAGAGCAACTAGAGCAGAAATAAGCACAAATCAATGGGCTTGATCTGAGCTCCCTGAAGTTAATAAGAGTCTTGTCATTGACTTTAGATTGTGCCTCTAAGGCAAGTTGTTAATCAAGATCCACTCTAGTCTCACATATTTCCTTCTACCTGCACAAGGAACTCATCTGACCTCATCACTGTCACATCCAAGCACATCACTGCCTTAACACACTTTCAGTCAGGCCACTCCTCTGAAGTGTGAAAGTGCTCTTATCTGCATTTCTTAGAAAGGGAATCGAGGGAGAAACTGTTGAGGCACTGAAGCACCTAATTCCTCATCCAATCAATAAAAGTTAAGTGCCTAAACAGACTTGCTAACGCTGCTGACTTCGGCTTTAATGCCCTAACTACCACCCTGAGCTATTAGTACTTTGTTTTCAGGTATCTACAGTCTCCCAAACCCTTGGCTATTGCATTGTGATAATCAGCCATTCTGTACCTAAGAAATGTTTCAGGACGCATCAGTTTTGCTACATATGTCAATAGCAATAGTGCCTTAGATGTGGCAGTTGTGCTGAACTACTGCAGATTTCTGCAAGGACAGAGAGAGAGTCCTTATACAGAGAGTTGAGACAGGGGAGGGAGGTGATAGATGACTCCAGCCACTGGTCAGATTGCAAAGTATGAGACCAACTTTCAGCATTATCTGCTCCACTGTTGTACTCTGTATTGCCGATCACTTTGCACAGATGTCACAAAACAACATGAGCTAGAGCTGACTATCAGTCACTACTCACGTCTCAGTCACAGTTTCTTATAAGAAAAGCAAATTTCATTACAACGTATGTGCATGTAAATAATCAGAGCTACAAGCCCAAAAGATAGCATTTATTGGATAAGTAGAATAAACTGATACCTGTATGGAAAAAAAATGTCAAAACAAGAGTAAAATGCTGTGTGTTTCTATATAAACTTTTCAGATCAGATCAGGAGGATGCTTCTGAAATTAGCCCTTCAAAATCTGGGGGAAATCTCTATAGCAAGCACATATTGTGTTCTGATTCATGTCACAGTGATGTCATAGCACAGGAACTGTATTCCCTTTCAAGGAAACTAAACCAAAAGATACCCTGTCCATGGCAGGGGGTTGAAACTAGATGATCTTCAAGGTCCCTTCCAACACAAACCATTGAATGATTCTATGATACACTTCAGGAGTGCACCTAATGTTTTCCAACCCCTACTGGACATTCAGATCAGAGTATCAGGTTAGCTGAAGTCCAAGCCTCTGCCTCCAAAACGCCCATATTGCAGATGTCATCTCAACATCAATTGTTTCATTCTGCAAAAACATTTCCACTGAGCTGCACTACATGCTAACGTAGTTGCTAAACTAACACTGCCAGGTCATTGCCCAAGTTGCCTGGAATATAAATGAGAAATATAATTAATTTTAATGCTTTTGTTGTTGCAGCATATGAAATACAGAGTTAGTACATTTTAGAATTTCCTTTGAAATAAATTAAGCCAATTTCTTCTTTGAAGTAGTGTATTACCCATTGACTTGATGCAGTTCCTTATACAGAAAATACAACTGGACACAGATGTAATGAACAGGAAAAGCATGAAAACCAAACCAGCAACAATAACAAGAGTGAATCTATGTTTAGATGCCATAAACTTTAATATCTAAAAATACCTAAGAGATTAGAAATAAATTATTTTTATAATTGTCAGCTTCACTGTAAAAAGCATGCTGGATTTCCTGAAATGTGAGCTTCTTAAAGGAGCATCAAACATCTTGCCCTGTTTCTATAGTGCCTAATAAAACATATTTCTGCCTTCTCAGCTAACATTGGTTTTTGTATGATTATATGCTGGACATTACTGAGGAATCAACATGACTTTTGTACATGAAAATCACACCTTAAATCTATCCAGGACCTTACAGCCTGTAGGGAAATACAACCCAGCTGATGGGGATCTTTGAGGTGTTCCCTTGCCAAAGGATCTGAAATTGCACTGGAATAAATAGCTGGAAAATAACCTCTAAGACTATCAAGTCCAACCATTAAACTAACACTGCCAGGTCCGCTCCTAAACCACGTCCCTAAGCACCACACCTACATTTTTGAATACTCCTAGGGATGGTGATTCCACCACTTCCTTAAGCAACCTGTTTCAATGCTTGACTACCCTTTCAGTGAAGAAATTTTTCTAATATCCAATCTAAACCTCTGGTCCAACTTGAGGCCATTTCCCCTTTTCCTATTGCTTCTCACCTGGGAGAAAAGATCGAACACCACCTGTCTACATAAACAGTAACAACATTATCAGCTCAGGTGGGCTGATCTAGCAACTTCTTCTGTGAAGAATTGGGCCCATGATTTTTATGTTGACAGTTTTTAAGCTACCTCTGATTCCACTATTACAAAATAAAGTTATTAATGCAGGAGTAAGAAAAGCCATACTCATCTGCCTCTCACTTCCAGCAAAAGCCCTTTGCAAAGGGAGATCAACCTTAGCGTGCCTCTGGCCTGGTTTATTGTTGTCTTATGTTAAAAATGAAGAGTGAGTATGAGCCAAAACTCTACTTCTCGCCACCAAAAGTAATTGCTCTCTGTTCAGATCAGTGCTCAGCAATGATCAGAATCTGCTTATTCACACCAGGTACAGCGAGCACACACTGCACTTCCTGATGGTCCAGATGGATTGGTTTTTTTCCCTATTAAAAAGTCAATATAGTCAACACAGGCTTCTGCAACCAAATGCAAGGCATCCATTAATCATCTACCCCGAAAAGGGAGAAACTTGATTTGCTTTTCCTAGAAGTGACAAATGAACACAAAACATAATTTATAGATCTTAAACAGGCCACAATTTTTTCACCTCTCTTCTGGTGCTAACTCTGCTGATGACAGATTGTCCATGAAAATTACTTGTATTTTTACCTTGCTCAAAAAGAAACCCAGGACTTCTTAGGAAGAGGATTCTGATCTTGCTTCTACAGATGGAATCGGGATCCTTTTACAACTGTCCTGAATGGTAGATTTAGTAAAAAGAGTCTGGAACTGCTCTTAATCTTTTATTTTGGCCACTCATCTCCACTTGGGCCAACTTTTTGCTAACACTTTGTTAGCATTTGGGAGCATAGTATCAGTGAAATAGAACAGTACAAAAACAATTCTAATAAATTTCATAGATTCACATGTTCTTTTATTCACTTCTGATGTATCAACAGATCTGAGTTATATCACCTGACCAGAAATAGGGATAAAATGCAAATCGGGTCAAACTACTGAAAGAACCTTTACCTTCCTTACCTATCACATGCTTCATGCACAGACCCAACACTGGTGATCCACACGGAACAAGTTATATTTCTCACAGGAGAATACAAGAGTGAAGCACAGAAAAAGAAGAAATCAGCAAGTAAGAACAGAAATGTCCTACTCCTAACAAAAGCAGGGCAGTCCCTACTTAAAAGACAGGTATAATTGCATTGTATTTTTCCAGCTTCTCTGCATGTCAGTTATATAACTTTAGAAGGTTGTGGGGTTTGTTTTTCACATGGTAACTGATTGTAAGAGCATCAGTGCTGTGGAGTCTCAACATAATGAAATGTAATTTCTGCCACTTAACATATCACTTCTGAATCTGGATTGCCATTTACAAGGCATGAAGATTGTGTAAAGAGAGAATCTGATCCTCCAGATTCAGAAGTTCACATGTGCACTTCAAAGCAATGTGCTCTGCTTTTATTATTTGAACTAGTTCATTGCTTAAGTTTTCTAGAATAAGATATAAAGTAAAACAAGACAGAGAAAAGAATTGTTTTGGTCATGACATTCTGAAATAAATGCAATACTACTGTAAAGCAAATTAGACCAATTCCTTTTACAAGACTGAGTTGCTGGAAGCAGTAAGTGGTTGCAAGAGCAAATAAATTAGAGACAAAATTACAAAAGAAATAACAAGCATTTAGTTGGACATTAATAGAGAAAGAGGAGACTGAAGCCCTCGCAAAGTTTAATAATCTTTACTCATGAGCTAACATCAACTGCTGTAGAACTGTGCACATGAGTAATGCCACCAAAACTTGGCTCAAGTTTCTGCGTCAAATAAATTGGCTCACAATACTAGCACCTAAATGAAAACATGAAATGAGCTGGAGCTGACAGTTTTGAAGCTGTCACTAATGCCAACTAAAAGACAAGGTTAGTTGCTAAGCCATTTCATTAAGACACCATTGAAATAATACACCAATAATTCAATTTAGGCATTGTGGAGTATTTTATTGCCAGAAGTTCTTGTTAACTCAGAAAGTGCAGTAATTTTGTAAGGAAAGAAAAGATTGCAGTGACAGAATTACACTTTTAACACTGAAGAAAAATGAGCAATACTGCCTTTGAATGATGACCTGGTTTGGAATGGTCTCAGAAATAAGTAAAAATTACCTCTTTAATACAAGGAAAAGGTCTGTGAACAAGTTACTTTGCAACTATTACTCAGTGACTTAAGAAGCAATAGGTTTTTATTCATAAAAAGAAGCAAAACCCAAACTCATTAAACCAATCTGCACTATGCTGATATGGAGGGTAACATACTTCAAGTCTCCTCTCCAAAAAACTAGAGTCATGATGACTAGACAGTGTAATTCAGATTCAGACTGAATCCAGAGCTGGACAGAAGAAACTAGCATCATTTACCCCACGAACCCACAGGAGGTCCATAACTGCTAGGCTACTACCATCTTCCTCAAATCTTGGCTGTTTAAATGTAAGAGAAATGACATGATAAAAGGTTCAGATGGTGAATTCATCTTGTTTGAACACATGAAAGATTTAGTGCTCATTGAATGATAAGACAATCTCTTGTCAGCAGAATACTAGATGGCAAAGGACTATTTTTTAAGAGAGAAAAATTACCACCTGCCAATATTTTTGAAAGCTAAGATTGTACAGTGTTCCTAATAGAAGAATTGTTGCGAATTGCATTTGGCATCTTGATGAATGTCCTTTGAAATAAAAAGCTGGTTAATGGATGGAAAAAAAGAATCCATTTACCTGTTCTGTATTATTGAAGATGTTCACGACAGGACAAAAGTGACCGCAAAATAAAGCAGCCAATGAAAGTTCTATTTTTTATTATCTGTGGGAATCACCTGGGGTTGTTTTACCAGATAGAAAGAGAAAATGTATGTATCAACAACATAAAAATACTTTATGTGGTGGTATGTAAATAATATATATCACTAAAGCCCCAGGTGTAAGGTTGGCCCAATGCAATACAGACTCATGAAAAGCAAACGTGAGACTGAGACACCTGTGCAGATGTGATTTAGCTTTCCTTTCCATTAATCTTACTTGATACAAACGGAAATATACAGAAAATCTTTTGGGGAAAAGATTTAGCTAAGAGACAGGAGCATAAAAAACCAACCCCTCCTTACTCCTCTGAACACCAGCTCAGCAAACCTCTGGAGCACCAGCTGGGATGGGACTGTTCTTGTTTCTACCAAAATCCAAGAGAGGGCAGTGCACCCCACACAGCCCTTCTCATTACTTGCAGCTCATCAGCAGACAGGTCGCTACCTGCAGCCTTTTCTCTTTGTAGCTGAGCTCTGGTAGAAGCCCAGTTTTTAAAAGTGCCTCACCTTGGACCGGATCTGAAAAGATTCAGCGACTTCTTTCTTCCATTAAAAGTGAAGAAGTTGCCACAGCTTTAGGGAGTTTGTGTGCTGCTGAGACACTGCTTGTAGGCTTGTGAACAGAGAGAAACATTGACCTTCACCTTCCCCAGAGTAAGCTGCAATCTGAGAAGCTAGGGGTAATTCTCAAAATATATACTTTTGCTTTGAGGTAATGACTTTTAATCAAAGGAGCAAAAAAGACGAGATGGGGAGAGTCACTAAAGATTAGTGTCACATTTTAAATCTTATTTTTTTAAAGTGCAGCTTCCTTTTCCATCATGCAAGAATTAAATTAAAATAAAGATTCTAAATTATTTTCCTTACTGGAGTTAATACACCTAGTGTTTTAGTGAAGACTGTAAAAAAGGACACAAACTCTTATTTGTATCACCCTTATGGAAAAACAGAAATGTAATAATAAAACCAATAAAAAAGTCTTTCATTAATTGTGGTAATGTGTAATTAGCATGTATTTCTCACTGTATCTGTTATGTCCCCTACCTCTCACCCCAGATGGTTTGTCCCCTTCCCTTGTCCTCCCTTCCCATTGGCTGGAGCCCCTATAAGAACCAGGGGCCGGAAATGGGAAGGGCTCTTTCCCTGGTTATCCCCCATCAGCTTGGACCCTCCAGGAGGCCCGTTGCCTCTGGAGTGAATAAACTTATATTATATGTAACCATGGAGAGCCGCCAGCATTTCCTTGTCCTCCGTTTCCCTCAGCCATCCCCCGGGGAGTGCAGGGGCACACTCACCCCTCGGCAAGCCCTGACAGGGGGAAGGCTACAATTAATATAATGTAATAGATTACAGCAGGATGTTTCTGAGCTACTTTTGCCTTACCTAGAATTATACAGTGATTTATAAATTAAATTAGTAAATTTAGGTATGTAAAGACCTCTAGAGGTCATTTACTTCAAACTCCTTCTTTATACTAAGGCAGCTTCAAAGGTATAGATAGATTCTCAGGACCTTATCCTGTCAATATTTCAATACCTTCAAGGATGGAGATTCTACAAATCCTTTGGGCCTATCCAATCCGATAGTGATTAGTTTCCATTCAGTGTTAATCTTACTTTTAAATACCTGGGGTTATAAATTACTTCTAGAATAAACAAAAAATGCACAAATTTTACATTCCTTTTATCTTATAAGTCTTTCTGAACTTAGGAGGAGCTTTGGAAGCTGGGAATGCTCTGTGAGGCCAAAACACCAAGGTTAGTTTCACCCGCCGGGATCCTGTAGCAGTGCTCAAAATAGAACTCGTCAGGCTCAGCTCCTAATCACACGCATAAACATTAGCTCTGGAGCAATCAGTTCTGGGGGAAGGAACATGAAAACATTAAGCTTCTTGGTTTTTTAAATCTCCCTCAAATCAAATTTTAGATTTTTATTTCTTCATGCCACAGCCCATTTGAGTCAAATTTAGGAACCTGACATGAAATGAAAATTTCTTCTTCGTGTTTCATTAGTATTACACACTTCTTTCTCTTCCTTCACATACACTTGACATAAAAAGCTTTATCACCAAAACCAGCTTGAAAATCTATTCCTTAAAACTTAAGTAAAACACAGTAGAAATTTCCATTCCAAACTAAAATCTAACTCATAACAATGACTGATTATTATACTTTGAGAAGAACTAAAGAAAAAAAGACACAAAAAGTCGAGAAGACTACAGTACTAAAGGCACTTTATTTTGGACAGTGCAATCTAGTTTCAATTATTAATTATCCATTCTTTTGCAACAGATGTTCTGCATTGTACATTGTACAGAAAAACAAAATTAAGCTGAGACATTCTTATAGTCTTACTTGCTTAGGGGAGAAAAGGAACCTCAGCTTTGTAGACATCTGGAACGAGTTGTGTTCATACATATTGCCTGTACTTTGTTCTGTTGCTCAGTAAGGCATTCCTTCCACTAAAGAATCTCATGAGATTAATTAGTTAATCTTCACACCAACTTTGTGGAAGAGAAGGAAAATGCACATATCAAGAGGGAAAATTACTTGGACAAACTCCACTAATCAATCAATGGCACAAAAAGAAAGAAGCCACTTGCACTGTAAGCACATTGCAAACAATAGCATCTCCCAGCCCCAAATACTGGGCCCTAAGGGCCGTTAATCTTAATGAAAGCAAGAGGAGACTTCTGGCCTAAAAGTGTGGTAACCTAAGCAGAGCTACAAATGGGATAGGAAAAAGTGTGATAAACACAATCCACATGAGCCCTGGAAATGTTCAAGGCCAGGTTGGGTGGGGTCCTGAGCAGCCTGGTTTACTGGTAGGTGTCCCTGGTCACAGCAGGAGGATTGGAACTAGATGATCTTTAAGGTCCCTTCCAATCCAAACAATTCTATGATTCTCTACCAAGATTATGCCAAACCTGGACAGATGGTCAATTCACTAAACACTTGATTTCACAGCCAACTGTTTCAACCATGTCTCTTGCCTCTGGCTAGCCCTGGCACCTGTGTGGCATTGTGTTAAGATTTCAAGGGCTCTTACTCTTGCCTATGTTTTACAGCATTCCCAAAGTGAAGAAACAAGGGGGAGGGAACATCACAAAGCTACATGCACCTCAGACTGGGCAGGGTGATGGTCTTGATGGTCCCAAGGACATTATTATCTATACCTGCTCACTTCCATCCTTTTGCACAATGCGCTTCTCCCTCCATTTCTTACAAATGTTCTCATCTTATTGCACCTAAAATCCACGAGCTGACAGTGTTCAGTAAACATGGCCAACTTTTGTCCAAAGCACTTAAAGCAGGTGGGGGCTGATGCCTCCAGGAAGAAGAGTATCATGAACCATTGGAACCCAGTAATAACTCTGAACAGAAACTGCTTGAACCAGGCAGGGTTAGTAAGAAACTGCTGATTTTTCTTCATCTGTTTTCCCTTCACTGGCAAAATTCTTGAGACTGACTTCATTGCAGCTGGTGACACCGCACTTGTCTGAGGCAAATATCAGATCCTTTATTATCTGCTGCTTTTGTGTTCTGAACTTAAGAATATTAATAGAAAGTAGAACAAGATAGTACTTGGAGTATTCAGCTGATCCCCAAAATATAAGTTTTGGGTGGTAGGAATGGAGAGAAAAGTAAAAGTACAGTTTTTCATGATACTTATCAATGTTTTGGAAAAGAGCAAATCACATGTCAGAATTTTATTTTCTCCTGAAATTATACAGAACCTATGTGAAAGAAAATGAAAATTTATATAAAGAAAAAAAGCAGCAACTTTTCTAAATTTTCTACAAAAATAAAGGCTAATGAAAGAATTTTTTTCATCTATTTTGATCACATGTTTTATAAAGATTCAGACAGTACTTCAAAATTTAACTACCTGAAAAATAAGAACCTGATTCCAAAGAGCCATTCAGAAAAATCTCATTTCATTTAGGATTTTTGTTTACCTTTTTGCTCTTTTTAGGGTGAGGAAAGGAGGTTATTAGTTACTGTTTACACTACTTCATAAAGGCTTTTCTATGGAACTCCAAGTCTAGAAGCTTTATTTTATGAAAAATTTTAATTCTTTCCAATTTAGATTGATTCTACAGCTGACAACTTTTGAAAAAGATATATAAGTCTCCTGACAAAATCACGATAGTTGGCACCACAATTTCTGCACTGAGTTACACCTCTTTTCTTTCGGGAGATGGCTATACAATCTAATGGTTCTTAGTAATATTTTCTTACTAGATTTAAATTGAATTGCTCTCAAGTAATTATCTATCACCACACAACAGATGATGATAATAGCTGAGCATACACTTGCTGGATCAATATCAACTTTGTCATGGTACACCTGGTTCTGCTACTTCTTGATTTTTAGGCACACAGCTGGAAAAAAAGTAAGTACAGGGACTGGAATTCAACATGAATGAAGTCTCTTTCCTGATGGTGTGAATCAGGTTAATTTTCCTACCCTACAACAGTCATGAGAACAAGGGGAGGAAAATCAAAAGTTCTCTGGAAGTGGCAAGAGTGAGAAATGAAATCCTGTAATTTTTAAGAAATAGGTTCACGGAACCAGACCAAACATTTCAAGCAGCATGTTGAACCTGTCCCCCCTGTGCCACTGAAGTTAATTTCCAAAAGCTGTTATATAAAAATCAAAGATTCCACAAATAAAGTTGGTGCAATGTGGGAAAGGTAAGCTTAGACTGGGCTGTAAATGCAGACAGTGAAGAGTAGGTTGTCTTCTCTGCTATAGTAAAGTGGACAAGCATACACTTAAAGGAAAAATACCAAACACAGCATGTTTCCAACGTTGTCTGTTAATTTTCCAGTTCTCACCATGCAGTATAAAGTCTATCCAGATTCATGGCAGTTCTGTTCTAGTATCTACCTGCTTCCATGCTCATAAAGCTGGAAATTATTCCTTACTTAAATAACTGCTCCTTTCCCAAATATATGACATGACACTTTTTGTATCTTTAATTCCAAAGCATGTGTCTATGTGTTGGCTTAGCTGAAGCTCCATGGTTTTTTTTTTCATTTTGGCTTCTTACATGGTAATTCTGAAATGTTCTTTAACATTTCTACTTAGTTGAGTTTTAATTTTTCCATCTTACTGTGAATAAAGCACAGCTTCACTAATTATGTCTACAGCTAATTCTTTTTATGCACATTTATCTGATTTGCTTCTCTCCAAAGCATTTTTTGTATTAATGCATTAATTTCATAATCATGTCAAATTATGTTCCATGTTGCATGAACAATTGGGGAATTAGCATCTGCTTGCAAATTGTTAGCTTGGTTTCTCATTTTTGTTGTTGCAGTTGATGAATTAAAATTATCCATACCAAATGTGCCTGAAAAGAATTCCACCTCCAACAATAAATAATTCTCTTTACTCTCTGCATTGGTTTTTCTTAAGGTAATTCAGTGCAGTTATGTAATAGCACAAAGCACTGTTTTTCCTGATCAGTTTTGGTGTAACAGCTGAATTACCATGTAGAGTCACTATGTAACACTCTTACACAGTCTTTCATATGTGCTCCTAGGTAGCTACTGTGTTAGATTTTTCAATTCCATTTTTATTCTCTGGTTACCACAATGCAGGCTCTCAAATGGAACTACAGTGTCACAGACCACCCATGATATCTAAGCAAGTTTTAACGTGAGCATTAAGCTTACATTAAGCAAGGGCACCATTGTTCAGCTGCCAAAGACACAATATAGCTGTTTTTCACAGGATGACTTCTTGAGCCTATTCTGACACAGATACATGAAAGCTGTTCTGGGTCACATCAAGATGTTGCAATAGCATGAGGGATAAAATATTCATGAAGAAACGCTGCCCCATGCCTCATTTCTCTCCTTGGACATACCATATGACATCCAAGATGAATGACAATGTAGAAAGTAAGGTGCTTTTATCCTATTATTACTCTGTTTTAGAGCTCTTGGTGCTTCTTCTCCTTGACCCTCTCATTTTTCCTTTCTTTCCATGCAATTTTCCTTCTTCTAAAATCAGTCATTTTCTCAAAGTTTTTGAACAAAAGTGACAAAAACAGTATGATACATCAATCTGCTGAGATTTTGTTACTAATCCACCTTCAATTCATGATCTAATCTATATTTACTATATTTAATGTCTAAAGCAAAGGATCAGGATTCTTGATTTGTCTTCATGTACCATCCTGGCAGGCATGATCAATTAACTCAATACAGACAGAAAACCAATTTTTATAACAGAACCTCACTTGGTGCAAAAGCCTACTGAGGTTAATAGAGCATGATTAGAAGTTAACGGTATTATTAAAGGTTGAACCAACTGAGGCTATACCTTTCTATCTTCATCACCCAGTGCACAGTTTCATCAATGAAATTAAATGTAGGCTCCACATTTTTCAAGAACACTGGTTTTGCAGAAGTACTGCAGCAAGTTATATGTTTTAATGTTATCATCTCCAAATAGAGCCTTCTTTAAGGCTAAATGTCACCGTCTGTGTCTCCAGAGACACACTGAGATATGCTCATGGAAAGTTCAATCTATAATCCTCCTTGGCTTTTTAATAAGGTGACTAAAACTTTTAGGTGTCACACAGTGGTGGAACCTGCGAGAAGGCTTTCTTACACAACAGACATTATAGTTACTAGTACCAAACTGGGGCAAAGCATTGCTGGATTTTTGTATGAATACTGATATAATAGAACTTATCTTTCTACTTAAAATACATCATACAAGGAGGGGCATAAAAAACCACTCTCATTTAATGTTTTTTTTTAAAGGAATAAAAGATGGTGGGTACTTTAAAGTGACCTTCCTAGGTGTGTAGCTGATCTTGCTAAATCAGAATTTTACTCATTATTAGACTGATTTTTCCAAAACCCTACAGAAGCAATCCTGTAGCAAAGGAAGTGAGGAATGATACTCAGCAGCAGTTTAAGACTGATTGTTTGAAGAGAACACTAGAATTTATGGTATTTTTGTTTTAGTGATGATGCTATGGAGTCACACTCAAAGACCACCTTCTGCTTCTACTCTTAGTAAAGTTCTGTGTCTGTATCATACTTCATGTCAGGTATTTGGGTGTCTGCTCACCAAACTTCAATTAATGTTTGAGAGGCTGAGGCACTAATGACTTCAAGCAGTGCTATTACTCATGAGATGACAAAGGAAACTTAGACTAAACCTGCTTTAATGGCTTCAAAGAGCTGGAGATGTTAAACTTCGTGATAGCTCGCTCCTAATTATGGAGAGTATGGAACCAATTTAACTCAATCAACTAGTTGGCTTCAAAGACAGAGTTGTATTTTTGTTATCAGAAGCCAGTGATCAGTATCAGCAGCACAGATAACTCATGCAACAATGGCTGTTGAGTGCCAATGACTGCTAATGAGAACTTGATCAATAGTATTTCTAATGATACAATTCAGACTGTAATGGGGCTGCTTCTGGTGAAAGGGAAAATAATTTAGGAATGATTATATTGTCAGCCACAGCAAATTCCAGTGCCGCCTATTTCTTGCTATTCCACCTGCTGCTTAATATTCAATAAGTATTTCTCTAGTCGTATCTGCACTGTTCAACACCTACATTAAAGACTCCAAGGATCACAATGCTTAGATGCTTACAGCTACTATTCTGCAGAACTCCTGAGTTACCTACTAGTGGTTTGTCATTTCTATGATGTGTAGTGGATACTGGGTGAGAATACAGGTACCATTTTTTACCATTCAGTGAGCCTCAAACAGGATCATATATTACCAGCATTTTCTTGCACTACTTCCTGGAGGATATACTCCAGATATAGACAGGTATTAATGTCCAGGTCTGACAGTTGCTCAGCAATATAGATGAGGTTGCTTGATTGGATGCTCCCAGCAATATTTCTGCATTTGCACTTAACATGTCAGGTAGCCTTAAGCTTTCTCTGGCCATGTTCACTTCACAAGTGAAAAACAAATGATAGGCCATTCTGGCCCCCGGGAATACTATCCCCACTGCCATAGGGGGCAACTTTATAATACAGTGAAACTGATTTTTCAGTAAGTTCTTTTGTGCATAAGTTTAAAAAGTGCCCGCAACATACCATTCCAGATGGCAGCACATTCCATACAGAAAGAGAACAAGATTTGGTAAACCAGCAATTGAAGGAACACATTCTAGACACATAACAGAGAAATCACACAAGAATGGGAAAAAATAGAAAGTTAATGGAATAGGATCTAAAGACTTCAGAAAGGGTTTAGGTAAGCCAGAAGCTACAGAGGAAGACTGCATTCTAAAGTGAAATTTCAGAACATACTCGGTTAAGACAAAGGTACCAGAATTACATGCAGAGAAAACAAATATGCTTGGTGTGAAAAACAGAGAGACTAGAGGTGAAGCCAAACAACACTGTGAAGTCTCTGCTACACTGGATTGTTTGCTGTCATAGTCAGCTTGAGTCATAGAAGTGTCAATTATATTTTGTTACTGCACCGCAAGTACTAATATCCTCAAAACACATGGATCACACCAATGCAACACACCAGTTTAATTTCACTGCATGTGTTTGGGCAAATGAAAAAATTGTATGTACTAAGAAGGCTACAAAAGGAAAATCTATGGCTATATAAGTCAATTCCAACAGGTAAGATAACTGTCTTATTTATCATACATTAGTTGCCCATGTGTACATATATCCCCTCACTTTCACTAAGTCCTAAGCACCATGAAATTTATGACTCTGTTACAGTGAACATGTGGAGAGTTATTATGCAGTAGTCAACATGCTAGAAATCGACAGCCCAAGGTGCTTGACAGTAATTTGTTATGGAGACATAACCAGAAGTAGAAAACAATCAAGGACTGGCAGACAGAAGGAAACAGAGGCAAAAAAAATCAAGTGTTAATGGTTTTGGCAACCAACTCTAACCACGGCCTCAGCTCATAATGTTATTAAGCCCGGTCATTACAGATAAATGGAGTATTCAAAACAAAAAATGTATCTTTCTCTAAATGATGCACCAACCCTGCTAATGGAATACTTCGGCTGTGAATAAGATCGGATCACAGAGAGGCAGAGTTCATGCTGAATTTTCTGCTTCCCTCAGTCTACCAGCAGGAGAAACCTCCTCTTGAGGCTACCTTATGTTCTAAGGGAATAAAAGAACTGCCTAAAAGAGCCAGTAGCATACACTGAACATTCAAGTCCCTGAAAATGAAGATAGGATAGATTTATATTGTCACATCCATAAACTAAAAAGTGTTCTTCCTGACTATAGTGGCTCATCAAATGGTGCTCAGGATTACAAGTGGTGTGATTTTGTAATTATTACTGAATGTGGCGAAGACATTCTTTTTCACATAACTACCTGTTGAGTCTCCAACAAGGTATTTGCTACTCTCATCAGCTGAGCTGTCACTATAAAAAACAGAATTCATTGAATTAGAGCTAGGAACATGACAAATAGTAGATTTTGCTAGGACTTTTTATTGAATAAGTTATTTGGAATGTATTTCCTTAATCAGCTCTCATTGTATTATTCTATTGTACCTGTTACATCAAAAAAAGTGTCAGAGATGTCTTTTTCCTCATTTCCCCAAGTTCTAATAGATAATGATGTGCGCAATTGTTAACATTCAAAATCAGAGAAATTATTAACATTTCCATAACTCATGTGTGAAGTTTAATTTATTTTTACTTTAGAAATAATTGGCATCAAATTTACATCAATCTCATCATGATAATTACATTCATCTAACATTGATTTCTATGGGGCAAATGATCTCCAGAAAATCTGATTACCTCACACGTATTCTTTGAGTAATCTTTTGAGTATCATAAGTATAGTAAGTCTTCTCACCTTCACTTTTAATCATGGAAAGATAAGGCACAAAGCAATTAAACAGCACATTCATTGGAAGACTTATAAAAGCCTGTGCTAGGACTCAAACGCTTGATTGCAGCATCTTTAACAGAAAAATTTCCTTCTTCCTATTACATGTTTCTGGGCCAAGTATCTTCTTTGAGAGACAATCAGGCTATAGACACACTGCCCACAAAGTGTTGTTGTCAAACATTTCAGTCTTCAATAGCTTTGAATAAAGTGATTATCTTCTTTCAAAAATAAAGATAAAACTCAGCTGAATATCTCAGTCTGAGAAAAAAATTGAAGCAGAACACATTACTAGAACTTGTAGGTGGAATGGCACCTCCAGGTCAGCAGCTCCATTGCCAAGTTCTTAAAGAATATTTAATTTATTTTGTACGCTTTTTTGCCTTTTGTTAAGTTCCAAAGTTCCTGAATAACAGACATGTTTACTGTAATTTTTCACCCACTGTCACTAAGAGATAGCTCTCTCCAACTGACTTACACAAAGTCTTTCTGAAAAACTGCCAAAGAATTCTGCACCTTCTCTGATGTTTGATCCAAAGCTCCCTGGAGTCAACAGAAATCTCTCCTGAGGATTCAAGCTGCTGGAGGCCTGAAGTTATTTATTAATTCACAGAACACAAAGCAGTAAATGGATATCCCCTCGCCTCTGTTCAAGTGCTTGAAGTATAGAGGCAGACAGACTTAATTTCAACCACACATGTAATTTTTAGCCAGTGTAAGCTCTGCACACCAAAGTGAGCAGCTCCAGTGCTGGCACAATCGGCAACGGAGTGCTCTAGCATGATGCACAGAGAGGTTTCCCAAAATGGGTGAAGCTGAGAGGAATGGAGAGAGACACCAGGAGCCCCGAGCTTGCACAAGGCAGGAGAGCATTGAAGCACTTCCAGCTGGATCAGGGGGCAATGGTATCCATCCATCAAAAAAATATGAACTCCCTAAGCTCTGCACTGCACACAATTGATGCAGCTGCCCAGAGCTTCAGTGGGAACATGGTGCCACACCAGTGCCAGGCTGCAGGATGGGCCCGGCTCTTATCCCAATACCAGCCAGCAGCATGAGTCCAGTGTGGGAGATGCATCCAGAGGCAGAACTCCTTCACTCAGTGACAGAGCTGCAGGATGAAGGGTATCAGAAAATGCTAGAGAGAGTACTGGAATCACACCCTACCTTCCCTGTGAATAGCCTGATAGGCAGATAGAACACATAATGTGGAAGATTCCCCATCCTCTCCACCTGTGACTTAAGGGATAGCAGCAACTGTGACAAGTTGCTGCTCGGCGCAGCACACACATCTCCTCTGTGACAGCCCCACCACCCCAGGTGCTATGACTGTATGATTCGGAAAAATTTCTTCACCATTGAGGTTGTCAGGCATTGGAACAGGCTGCCAAGGGAAGCAGTTGAACCACTATCTCTGGAGAAACTTAAAAGATATGTAGATGTGGCACTTAAGGACATGGCTTCCTGATGGACTTGGACTAAGTTAACAGTTGAATTCATTGACCTTAAAGGTCTTTTCCAATCTAAATGATTCTACAATTTTAAGCTTTCTAAGACCACTGACCAATGCATGTAAAATTTTATGTGAATAATGACCTCCGTCACTCTAGAGCTGACTGTCTTACTCTGCATAGCCAAGATGTAAGAGATAATATCTCCTATTCTTGGTACTCTGGACACCCCTCTTCTCTGGAGACAGTCTCTCCACAGCCTAGACCAAATGTCACAGAAACCAATAAAATCTCATTAATATATGATAACAATTAACTGCTTTTCCTAATAAGCCAACATTTTCTTGTCTGCATATCTTGATTTCTTTATTAACCTTGAATAGAAGCTGCATATAGAAACCTTTATCAATGACTCAGATTCAGACAAAAAGTCAGTAAAGAGAACAATATTGCCCAGAGCATCCTTTCAGCTTTAGTTTCTTCTTTGGTTTATGGGTCATTTGCAAATTTGTTGTGACAGGAATATTAGGCTGCTACATAGCTATAGCAGAAAATTCACCAGAGATTTAAACTCCACCGAATGTTCATATTCCCATGGGGTGTGGATCAGAGAGCTTTCATATCAGCACTCAGTTAGTTCTAAAACATCAGCCAGCTCTTCTCACCCATTAAAATGAATTTTAAAAACCTTTATAAAGAAAACCCAATTTGTGTGCTAACTAGCTTTCTGGGAAGTCTGCTACCTGATTATATACACTCTCTAACAAATACTTAGGTTATAAATGTTTGTTCAGCAGTTGTGAAAGCATGTGGATTTCTCCCCTAATTCCAGAGCACCTGCACAGAAAAAATGCAAAGCTTATAGCTTTCCAGCTTTGCAATACTACTGACACATTTGCAATCTTTTCGTAGGCATGTATCCGAGCTAATTGCAAAAATTTTTCACCTGACAAGTGAACCAGATGTCAGATTACTAAATTTGTTGATTCAGGTGCTGATTTAGCACAGCTTTCCCCCTTTTATTATACTCAGTTCTGTCTTGTCCATGTTCTCTTGCATAATAAAGTCACTGGGACAATTTAGATAGTGAGTAAAATGGCAGAACGCCAGAAAACTCACAGACTTCAACCTTCTTATACTGTGCAAACAACCTTCTTGTACTCTGAGAAGTATAGTATGTATTTCTATACCTTGAGAAGAGCCAGAGAGAAATCCAAGCATGAGAATGGTGCCAGCTCCCACATTTAGCCATGCATTGTCTGAGAGGCACTTAAAAGCTGTATTGACCCCTGTGAATACAGTCACACCAGGATCTTTCAAAAGGCTAATTAAGGACACTACATCTCAATAGGTCCTGTCCATATTGATATATTTCTTCTCAAGCCCCATCACAGCACTGACATCAACTAACAAGACAAAACAGGTATTCATGAAGAATGAAAAACTCCCTTGAATTATGAGTTTATTTTGGCTTCATCACCTGTTTCTCAGATGGGAGATGATGGAGAGAAATAGTTGCTTCACACCAGACATCTCACATACAAAGCTCTGGATCCTCTGCACAGTTTTTTTAGATACTGCTTCAGAAAATCTAGTGCCACGGCAGGTATTAGGACCACAGATGTTGAGATCCTCCTGTCTCCTTTGCTTCTAGCTGCAATTTTCTTTCCCCTCTTTTTGTGTTACCATTGGCACTCATTGAACTCAATCTGCCAACTGGTTTATCAACCTGAATCAGTCCACTGCAGGGGCACACGGCCCTAATTCAAAAAGGAAACACAACTACTGAGGATACATGGGACCTGGAGTAAAGCTGACATAGACTGGCTTGGTATGCAGTGGAACTAAACCTTTCTTTTGATTGCTGAACTCTTCTCCTGACAAGTCTGTGGTCTTGATGACAAGAGGAAGCCAAGAATGACAACCTCATAGCTTTGCAATCTTAATAACAGGCCTACACAAGGCAAGGTGAACATTCTTTGTAAGTGTTTCATCCCTTACTTGAAAGGTTAATGGCTAGCTTGATTTGTATTAGAATAAGGTTTCATTTGGAAGTAAATCATCATGTCAGGTTGCATCAATACTGCTTAATCTCTCCAAATTATTTTTCAGACCCAGAAAAATTAGGTCTTCTGTAGATCAGAATTAGGAGCTTTACAATCTAGCCTTGTTTCCTTTCCACTCTAACTCCTACTCTACATACCAAGAGGAGAGTCTTCAATGTCAGAAGGCCCCAGACAATCAAGCTCTTGAACAGTGCCAAAAAAGAGAGCTGATCAAAGGGCTAGAGGCAGATAGGGGACTCGATACCTCAAAAGGCATCCAGCCTAGAAGTACGTTTTTATATCTTTGAAAACCTGGAATTCTCTGTCTTCCAATCAGAGCACTATTTATACAGCCTAAGAGACACCATAGTTCCAAATAAAATGTGAGGTACTTGTCCCAGGCAGCTTAAATTATTTCTACAACGAGAGATGACAACAAAGAGACCAACTATGTCATGCAAGAGTCAAGATTACAGAGTGAGAAATTGTCAGGTATTGTCTTAGATACTCTTAATATTATATTCAGGCCTCTTGATTGCTATTTCTTACCCAGCTTGAGTTCCCGCCCCATCCACCATGAATCATGAGAGATCCTAAAATTCTGTTACCTTGAACAAGAAAATTATATACTTTGCCTCATTGTAGTGGTCCATCCTCAAAGATAACTAGTTACACTAAAAATCAGTATTTCATAAAACCTAGTCACATTTTTGTGGGGTGTTTCTAAGAATCATCACCCAATTTAGATCTTGGTTACACTAGGAAAAGTGAGAAGTAAATCTCCAGACTTGCAGCCAATTCGTCTCAGCCTAACAACTTACTGTGTCTTAACTGTCATTTACCTTTCTATCCACATATTTTTATCCCCAGTACACACAGGGTAATTAGACCTGGTTTGAGCATTTATTGCTTTTATCTGCGATCATGTACTAGAAATCATGTAGCTGATGATGTGGCCGCCCATCTCTCTTTCTAGAACATACTTTATTATAAACATACTTCATTTAAAATAATTTTAACCTATTTCATATAATAGCTATTCCCACATTTAGTAGAACATGTGTATGAAAATACGCACCTGAATATTTGTGTGCAAACACAGCATTTTAAGAAAAAAATGTTTGTTTTACAAATCGGTCAGTATTTCAATATTTCAGATGTTCCGACTTGTTAGGTCTTAAGTAAATTTCCAATCGGTATGAAAAGTTTCAGGGTATTTGCACTTTTTCTCTTCCTTTCTTTCTTTTTCTACTTTTTTTAAAATGAGATTACATGACCTTTCAATGTTAGTGGAAATAACCCCTCCAAAAGCAGGCACTATTTGCAGCTCCAAGATATTCTCCCGAGCATTCAACTACTGAAGAAACAGTTAATAGCTACAAGCAATATTCAAAGACATTACATTTAATTCCTCTGAGAAATGCCTTTAACACTACCTAAAAATGAGCAAGACCAGCACTATACAGATTTTAAATGACTATGCTGCATTTTAGAAGCTGATTTTAATTTGTTTTCCCTCTAGTACAACTTCATCAGATTTCATCTGTATCTTCAGACATATGCTAAACAGCCTGTACAGGTTTGGAAGCCCATGTCCAGGTATATTAATGAGCCAGTAAACACAACATACTGCCTAGATCCCTAAATAGGCTGGAATTGGGAAAAGCAGAGATTAGCAGAGAATCCAGAGTAGAGAAAGGATTACACAGACAGGATTTGAAAGAACCAGCAATAATCAACTCTCGGACAGAATTTAGAGCTGCTTCATACAGTTTTCACTGGAGTTCCTTTTAAGAACATCTGAGGGAGTTGCAAGTTTTGCTTGTGTTTGTTTTTCTTGTCAAAATAGTTGGATGTGGATGAAACCAATATGAATGAGAGATGAGAAGCTGAGAGCACAAAAACCTCCCGAGACAAGAAAAATTCTGTGTCATTTAACACAATGAATGAGATATGGTCCTCCATTTAGAGCAGAGCCCTGTCTGTTCCCACAGATAAATGTGAGGACAAGAACAGCAGATAGAAAACAAAAAAAATCCCATCAAATACTATGGTAATAAGACTGATTTCATTCAGACTGACCCTCAACTTACTAGTCATTTAATAAATTCCTTCTTTTCCTTACCGCAAAATTCCTCACAAAAAAGAGATAATGCCACATATCTAAATCAAAATCAGGAAGAAAACAGGTGAAGTGACAAATTCTCAAAAAGCCACATGCAGGACAGTTGGTTCTGAACGACCAAGGAAAAGCCTACATCTCATGACTATGCTGACTGATATACGGGTCTGGTTTCTAACAAGCAGAAATAGACATTTTTGTTGTAAATATTTTGTGTGTTTGAAAAAACCTGAAGTTTCAGGAATACCACTGTAAAGTCACATACCCTGGAAATTTCAGAAAAACTAGTTTAACCTGAAACATTTTTGGGGAAAAAACCATCAGGAAAGCCTAAACATTTTATCTACTTCAAAATGAAATGTTTAAAAATGTGTCACAAGACATCACTTTGTTTTGCAAATTTCACCAATTTAAAAAAATACAACAAAAAAATGTTTGATTCTCAACAGAACTGACAACCACAAGGAATTCAAACAAGTTTTTTGACCCTAAATTATGTTTCCTCCATCTCTTATTTTAGAAAAATGAAATATCAACCTTCCATAAATACAATAAAAAAAGAATAAAGTCTTAACTCCACAGAAGGCTAAATATCTCTGTCCTAATTAGATGTGCAACTCTCAGCACTGTCAAAAGAAGAGTTTGTACTAACCCTCCTTGTAGACCTGGCCCCAAACTCTTTAGAGAATTTAATTCCCCTCAAACAAAGAATCATTCAGAACTGTAATTCTAAGCTGGAGGGCGTGAGAATGTTATGCAAATATTTTAATGCATTATGCTCTCATCAAATAACAACAATAAAAAAAAAAATCAACTTGATTTGCAAGAACCTCCTCCCTACCTGTGATTCTGTAAAGCCCTTCCTATTAACTCTCTCAACTCCTCCCCCAGCCTTTGACTATGTCCTTCCTTTTCTTTTATCCTCTGATTCCATCTCTTTTTTGTCTCTCATTGCTGTTACAGCAGACAGGTAACTGCCTGCTTCCTCTCTGGTTC
Source organism: Calyptomena viridis (assembly GCA_013390005.1). Lineage (NCBI taxonomy): Eukaryota > Metazoa > Chordata > Aves > Passeriformes > Eurylaimidae > Calyptomena > Calyptomena viridis. The sequence continues at coordinate 44,693 of WEIV01028731.1, forward strand.
ATTACTTTGTATATCTTTTTCCAACTACTTCAGTAATTATAATTGTGTTAACTCAGCATCTCAGTAGTCCAATCATAGTCCAGGAGTCTGTTGTTCCAATTAACATACAAGTATCAACAAAACAGCGGGGTTTGCCGAAGAGAACTAGAAAGTACAGTATCTGCAAAGTTATAAACTAAAGACTGTCAAAAGTAAGCTGAAACCCAACTATGACAAAGGTTTTATATGAATGACAGGAGAAAAGCAAAGGGGAAAAAAGAAAAAAAACCACCTTATTTTACATAAGTATTGGCATAGGGCAGTGGATGTTCCTTCGAAATCATCTCCTCCCACGCATGATGGGCACACTGAGAAACCATAAAAAGGCACTTTAATTGCAAAGGCTGCAAGCAGAAGCAGAGAGTAACCATCACAGGTTAATGGGAGGCAGCAGCTGACCTAATAAGCAGTGAGGTATGGCAAAGGTAGCGAGGTCTGGAAAGCAAAGACCAGCAGCCCTACTTTTAGTGTAATAAGCTGGTGAGCATTCCAAAAAGATGTGTCATATGGAGGCAGCAGAAAGCCAGGTGTTTGATTCCTGCAGCCGCATTGCAAATGAATCAGAGATGGCCATGCCACATTGTCAGCGCCAGGGAAAAGGACATTGCAATAATTGAGACATGAGGGGCTGAATGCCTGAATAGAAGTATTTAGCCCTGCAGACAGCTAGGAAATGCAGCTTGTTAGAAATAGGAATGCAAAAAGAACTGACCAAGTTTTGATACAACCTGCATAGAAAACCTGATAAAAACCAGCTATATGGCTCCCTACAGTTGGAGCCATAGGATGCATGGAACTGTTTCTCCCTTCTAATGACCACCACCTACAGAGCCAGTCAGTTGGATCAAAAAGGAAGTTGCCACGCTGCCCTTCAGCACTCCTCTTAATCCACAGAAGCATTCTAAAATAGCAAATGACATCATTAAGGCAGCTGAGGAAGACATCTCCTCCTTGTCCTCTCTAGTATTAACATTTCAAAAGCAAATAAATCCTGATTCACAGAAAAGGACTCAATGTCCCAAAGGACTGGCTCTTGCAGTGACTTATTTGGAAATGAGCAAGGTAAACACTGAGTTTTGCTAGTTCAGAACATCAGGTTCATTTCATAGCAACGAAGGGGAAGCCAGAGGGGAGGAGGATCCACTGCATATCTCAGTGTATGTGAATACAGGCAAACCACTACTAAATTAATAGTAAAGAAGACAGCTCTATTTATAAATGTATCTATGCATTACAGCAGTATCTGTATAATGTAGCTGCTAATACTTAGCTATACTTAGCTAATCCTTAGCTAGAAAACTCCAGTGAGAAAAGATGCAGTTCCCAAATCTTGACAAGAGACGAGAAATCAGGAGACCATCAGAGCATTTTCCACCTGTATGCTCCACTTGTTAGAAATTTAGGCTGGCATCAGACTTTGGCCCAGCTTGTAAAGGAAAGAAGTAAGACATCTATGGGCCTTCATAGACCCCAACTTCAGTAACTTAAAAACACGCCCAGATGAACTTTAAGATAAAAGGAAACAGTAGCAAGCAGGACCATAGTTGGATCTCTTTATCTGCAAGTTAGAATATTATCCAGTAGACCTGTGGTACCCAAACAGTGGCAAGCAATGCAACTGCAAGACATTCAATGGCATGCAGCCAAAAATGCCATTATATTGCTTCATGGTCCAGTGGGTAGTCTAAACCCTGACTAGGAGAAAATAAGCACGAGGAGACTTCTCTACAAACATACCTGTGCTGTTATAGAGCCTGTCATCTCTACCCTGCAATGACTGGGAGTCATCGCCAAACTCTCAATTGCAAAACTGTTTCAGAGCTTCCCTCTCCAATGTTTGTGGGATGAAAATTTGATATACCTCTCCAAGAGCTGAGATAGCTGGCCATTAGGACCTATAAGTCCACCTTTCCTCCTTTGGTACATTTGTATCTGTAATTGCATGATTGCATGTGTGTGTGTATTCCATCAGTGTCACACTTCACTTCCATCTTTCTCTAGAATCCACTATGTAAATTATTTATGTTAAAATTTCATGCTACCACTGTTGCAAGTCATGCCACTAACTATTTAAAGACATCATTCACAAATACTCCCTTCAGCTAAGTTTGATAAAAAAAAAAAAATTATCATTTTAATAAATGAAAAATTAAGCACAATGAATTGCAGTCATGTGTGATTCAATCTTATCACAAGTGTGATCCTCCCCTTTGCTTAGCCCCCATAAATCTATATGCTGCTGGCCTTCCCATGATTTAGCAAATGTACATGGTCTCAGCAGCATTTTAACAGAACTGGAAGCCTTCTGAGGCAAAAAGCACTGTCAAATTCATAGGACAAAAGGTTAGGATGTAAACTGGGAATTAGATTCCCATTTCACTAGTGGTCACACAGATGTAGACAAATTATTTAATGTTTTTAGACCTTTTTAGTCTTCCCATTAGTTGTCTTAACTATTCAGAGATGGATGTTAAGGGCAGAATAGACCACAGTAGTTCTCTTATCTTATACATAACATTGGATGTAGAAAACAATAGCTACTTTGAACTTAATATACACAGAATAATCACAACAGATTTCTTTCAGATGTAAAAGAAATTCTAAATAAACACAGAAAAATTAGATACTTCAAGACACACACAAGCCAGTAAAGGATAGCTAGATGTGTGAATGGGCACACAGGTAAAGAGAATAACTTATGGACTACTCGGGTCTGGTTGCTTGGCTGGCCAGCATTTTTAAAGCTCTCATTTCAAATGATGTTTCTGGTATTTTCTTTTGAGCATCAGCATAGAGATTATTCTCTAAGACATCATAAATCCTTTTTGCAAATGATTACTCTTGACTTAGTTTTGTGGTGGATGTCACATGTACAAGAACAACCCAGGAATGATATACAAGATATTAACTGTTCCTGACTGAATACTGGTTTCCAAATACAGGTACATAGTTGTCTTCAAAACTACCAGTAGGATTCTGTATATATTTAATTTATCTTTTTTTTTT
>WEIV01028731.1:47878-61028 GCA_013390005.1 Calyptomena viridis
AATACAAAAAATTATATTTATTGGGGTAACCCCTGAAACACCTCAAAGGTTTAATTGTTCTAATACCTACTGAACTGACACATTAGAGGACATGAAGTCCAGTACATTGCCTGTGAGCCCAGCTCATCCACAGGCTCATTAAAAAAATTTCACCTTCTTGCCAAATATTTTATTGTGCTCTGGTTTTCCATGCTGCAATGGTGGGGTACTGCAAGAAGCAGCTCTTCTGACATGTTAATAAGAATAATTTAATTTTGCATGCAAAGTGGGTCTTATTATTGACTTCAGTGGATTTTGGATGAAGATCTGAGACTAGTAAAATGAATGTTAACCCAGTGAGAGCCTATGTGGCTGATTTTCAAACAGTGAAAGAGTGATTAAAAATGAGATCCATGACTTACAAAAAGCTTTGATATATTTGCATTTAAAAGCTTGTAAACCATTCCCAGGACAGGTTTGGATTCTTTTTTCCCAAGTTTGCCTTCCAATTCACTCTTTTCTGTACATCCATATTTTTAATTTATAATGGATTTCATTCTTATTTTCACCAAAGACCTTAATAATGTACTAAATTAGTAACTGCAATTTGAGAAGGGTAAGAGGATTTTGTTTAACATGATAATCAAACATATATTTTTCAAATTACTCCAGCTATAATCACAATTAAAATCAGAACAAAACATATTAATTATTCTGATTACTACTGAGCTTAACAAGCCTACATAATAATCAGATTTTATTGCACAGAAAACTTTGGGGTTTGTCATTCTTTTTTGCTTTACTACCATTTATTGTAGCTATTTTACCTTGTATTACTACATGACATCATTACACAGCACAGGAATACTTCAGAGCCGTATAACAAACAGGTCTTGAATGAGTATATTTTTAACACTGCAAGAAGCAAGGTCACTTCAAGGTGGTGGAGTAGCAGAGGCAAAGCCTCCCCTTCCTTCTTTATGTTCTTGAATCTAGAATATTGGTGGATATAGTAAAGCAGTTTTTTCACATATACGCAAAATCCTCTTTAAACGAAGCTTTTAAGAATCGACAAATGCTTTTACTAACTGAACACTTAAGTATAAACAAGTTTCCCTTTGAAGGACCATAAAATATATTTACCTTTTCCAAATATCCTTTCTGTGGATTACACATTCATGACAAATAAGTTAAGTCTCCTCCCGGAAAAAAAAGTACCTCTAATTTTTTTTGTAATTATTGGGTTTTGTTGGTTTGGGCTTGGTTGTTTGTTTTGTTTTTTACTGCAGGTCTTCAGACTATACTTAAAACTAGTGTGCTGATCACTTTCATTCACTGAAGTTGTCAAAACATCGTGAAAGAACGAGGTTGACAATTTCTGTTCTCCCAGTCATTTTTTAGGTTGGCTAATTACATTCTTTCTGCCTAAATTTCCCCTGCAGCTTCTGAAACAGATGATTTCCTTCTTCCTCTCCACACAAACATTTTTGCAGTTTCATATCATGCTGTTAAATAAGCCCAAATACATTCTGACCCAGAAGACGACATATTTCAGGTACAATAAAGAAAGGAAATGGAGATTTTTCTTTGTTTGTTTATTTCACTTTTCTTAGAAATGTTCATGATTAAAAAAGAAAATTCTTATCTGCATCAGAAGGAAATTTCTGAAATCCTTCATTTTTTTCCCCTAGGTTTAATAAAAGCCAAACAGTCTGATTATCACTGAACATACATCTATACTGTAAAAAATCCATAATGCATGCAATTAAGAAACTGGACTTTACATTCCCTCTTCCCTAAGGATTATTTTTCCTACCAGATCCTTCAGATTCTTTCTATTTTTCTGTACTTTTTATTGCTATTTCTATTTTGCATTGCAATTGTCTTTCCCGCGGATTATGGCTTGGTAAAGCAGTATTTTTCAACTTCCATGCCTTCTTAAAAAAACAAAAAAGTCCTCTAAAAATACTGATCAAATCTAATTTCGGGAACAGATGACATAATCCTGTAACACAGAGATTTAGGCAATCAGTCCATAAAACACTTTGCATTGTTAGCTTATAGCAGCTGAGACTGCCTACCAGGTGTTTTCCAATCTGCTTGCATGTATTTGTGTGTGTTTGTTTACAAGACACACACCATTGATCAAAAAAGAATTGACAATGAAAAGTCTTTCAGAAAAATCCAAGCTACGGATCCTTTGAAATACTCTTTTCAGTCTAAGTCCTCCTGGTTGGTAGGTTTAGATTATTCTTTGCAGTCTATAGAGTCTATAGAGAATCAAATCCACAACATCTATGAAACACATTTACCCTCACAAATGCATGTTCTCACTCCACAGAGCGCTCTCTTACCCCAGCTTGTTTGTCTAAACAGCAGTGTCTAAACACAATTTGCCGTGTGCCAGTAGTGCTGGCTGCTGGATGCCAAGCCCCTTTAAAATGTTCTTGCTAGCTGGGGAAATTTTTAAAAATTACAGTCAAACGATGCAGCAGTGATGAACAGTGATGAACAGTTCAAAAGTATTTAATTTTGTTTTGTGAGGGATTTTTTCCTAGGCAAGTCTTTGAAGAGAGGAGCAACTAGCCTTTAAAAGCAAAAGAAGTCACGCATAACAAAAACTGGGCTTTTTGTCCTTCTCTCAGTTCCCTCAACGATGCCAGGATTCCTCCTGTGCTTTCAAAGGAAAATACCCAAGGCCACTGAGAAGGAAAACAGAACAGACATGCAACTGGGTAAGCAAGGTCTGAAGGGCAGGGATTATCCGTGTCTGAAAAATATGAGGCTTGAAGCTCTATTTTCTCTTGCTAAAGGGATGCAGGGAGTTACAGAAAAGGTAGGAATCATGAAGAAAAAGATCTTCAAGACTTCAGTTGTTTCATCAGTTTAAACTAGGCTCATCAGATCAAGATCTGTGATGCCTTCATAGAGCTCTGGTAGTGAAAATGAGTGTGGGATAGGCACTTTCTAAGAAGCATGGCTGAAAGAGAGACCAGAAAGAGAAGAATATTTTGAAGAACATGAATATAATGTCTTTGGAGTTAGTAACAGTGGGTAGCACTTATGAACACATCCAACACCCAAAGCGATGAAAACATTCTCCAGTCACTGATGTTTCATGTGAAATTATTTGGGAAGGGGTCTGAATCTCCTTTGTGCATGTGCCCATCACAGCACAGACTGTCTCTCTGACAGGGAAAGAGGCAGCTTCAGCCAGGGTGAACCTAACCTACAACCTCTATACTCGCTGTATTCTCACTTACTGGGAAACCTCTCACTCCTTCACTCCCCTGCAGTGTGGTGGTGATCTGTTTAATCACCAAGTCAAGTGGTATTTCGGGTCTCAGACACTACCAATGCCCAGACTAATAGAGGAGAAGGTCCACAGAAGGAAGATGTGCTCCTGTGCAGTCATGTATAAGGTTGTCATTTTAGTTCAAAGACATTCATTGCAGGTTTCGGTTGTCAAAGCACCAAAGATAGCCAGAAAAACACATACACCCAATAGTGACTAAGATAAATACAAATATTCAGAAACTAAAGGGGGAAGAGGGCTTTCCCACATATTCAAAGAAGGGAAAAACATATCCTTCCCGTTCTTCATGAATCAGTGAGATAGAACTTTTTATCTGGATTGAAACACACTAAAAAGGAGACTTGCATATAAAGAGTATTCACTGAAGGCACTCACTGACATCCGGGTACCTGCCTGAGCCTCTGTGAATATCACTTCTTGCATTACACATTCATCACCATTAATGCTGTCTCTGATCATGACCACCCTGTCCCTGGAGAACACTGGGAAAGAACCCACATGGGATGAAAGTCTCACTTGGAAGGAAGAAACATGTGGACTAATTTCACTTTACATTAAACTCAAGCTGGACCACAGCACCTTTCAGTGTGACTGATCTGACAGAGTACCGAGTAATATTTTATGACATTTAGGAATGGATTTTTCGAAAGGATGTGACGTTTATTTTTTTCTGAGGTTTTGCATCTTCAGGAGAGAACAGCCCTTCCACTGCTTAGATTTTGAAAGCAGGTAAATTTGGAGATTTGATTTTTATTTTAAACTATCCCCCTCTTCAGCAAAATAATGTTGTTTTCTATTTGATGAAACTGTTTTGTTTATTCACATTTTCATAAAATATTAATGCACCAAGCCTACGAAACATCTTTTTACTGAAAGACATGTTTTTTCCATCTCAACTGTATCTCTCTCACACAGCAATAATACACAAGAGTATACAGTATAATACAGCACCTATTCATATAATTGCAAACAGAATACACACAGCTTTACTGTGGCTGTAATGTAGATATATTGAATAATATTAACCTTCTGTATAGTGGGAACCTAATTTTTATTAAGTACATCAATTGACTATTAATAAAATCTGTTTGCACTTACTCAGCACCTCACCTCAAAAAACTCAGTGAAATGCATCTCTGTTTTGTAGAGATCAAGAGCTACCACTTCCAAGTACAAAGCTTCCATACAGCTTTCTCAAATTACGTAGCAGACTGGGAAGCAGGTAAGTCTAAGCTTTATTCACATTGAGATCCTCTTCAACAACCCATGAGTGGTCTTGTCATACAGGTGTCATACCTTGACTCCTTCTGACTTTGCTCCACAAGGCTACATTGCTAATATGCAAACCTGTTACATTGCATCTGTTGTCCAAATGGTGGAAAAAACAGGTAAACTCACACGGCCTGCAGATTGTGCCTGGTTGTAAAAACCATCTACACCCTCAAAGAGCCACTCCATGGCTGATTTTTCTGATCAACATCCACTATTTGGTGATTATCAATCACATACTATTGGCTTAGAATATCCTCCCTGAACACAGGGGAATCCTCAGACCCGAAGAAGTGGCTTTTTTTGCTCTTTGAGTTTCCTTTTAGCACAGACTTGGCATGTTTGTAAATCTCACCTTTAGGGTGGGCTTAGACTCACTCTTGAAAGACAGTGACTGAAGCGACAGCCATATTTACATAAAAGCATTTTTATGTAGCATGATTTTAGCAGTTGTAACATCATAGAAGCAGACTGAACAATGGAAAAGTGTTGGAATCCAGAACCCTTCCAGAAGTGACCTAGCCTTAGACATTTTTTTACTCATTACTCTTAGTGCTTTTCAGCAGTTTTTGTTTTTTTCTGCTTTTATATACCCCTTGTTTACTACATCTGTAACCAGCCTCGATCTGAACAAATAATGACACGATCCTAATTACAGAGTTACACAAACAGGTAGGTTGAAACTTCTTAATACATACAACTCTTTCTATTTGTCTGCTTCTGGGCTTGTGGGTCTCCTTTGTGACAAGCATAACACACGCTGCTAGCCAGTTAAGATACACTGCCTGATCATTATCAACCACCAGAAGAGAAAAATGCTTTCATCAATATTATTTTGCAGTTTATTTAAAGGATGTGAGCTGCATAGATACTGCAGGAAGAAAAGTACACCTATCCAGTGTAACGAGGGATCATAGCTACAGGCTCTGTCTCTATGCCAAATTCACCTCAGGTGATCTTAAATTCCTGTCCAACTTCTGACTCTAAGGATGACACTTCCAACTTAATTTTGTTGTAAAGGGAGAATATTTATTGCAATACATGACCTGTATAACAGAGAGCAAAACAATTAAGGTTACCCATCAGCTTAGATATGTGATGTCTGAACTAACAGCATGCATTTGCACTCATGGTAAGGTAAAACGAAAGAGGGACTTTTGGATTACCTAGAGCTGGAATTAATACCTATTTAGGTTAAACAAGGCAACTCACATGTTTCAGAGGTACTTTTCAGGCTGTCTGCAAAATCAGGAAAATGGTACATACACTTCTAAGACCTTTAAAAAGTCTTTAATGGAAATAATTGTCTCAGTACAGCATAAACTGCAGTGCCAACTCCAAACCCCTAGTATCTGCTACCTCCCTCCTAATGCAGTCAATGACACCTCTTGCCAGAGATGTGAAAGTTAAGCAAAAACCCAAACTCAGACTAAGCCAGCTAGAGAGGCTTACAGAAGGTGGAGATGATACTTCTATAATAAAAAGTGTGATTACAAGCTGCAGGCCAAAGTCAAACCTTCTTCAGACATCAAGAATCTGCACCAAGGACAGCATTGCCAGCTGGTCAAGGGAAGTGATTGTCCTGCTCTGCTTTGCATTTGGTACAGCCCCATCTTGAATACTGGGGCAGTTCTGAGCACCACAATATAAAAAAGACACTAAGCTGTTGAAGAGTGTCCAAAGGAGGGCAGTGAAGATGGGGAAGGGCCTTGAGGTGAAGCTGTATAAGGAGGGGCTGAGGTCACTTGGTCTGTTCAGCCTGGAGGAGACTGAGGGGAGACCTCATTGCAGTTACAACTTCCTCATGAGAGGAAGAGGAGGGGCAGGCACTGATCTCTGCTCTGTGGTGACCAGACAGGACATGAAGCTGTGTCGGGGAGGTTTAGGCTGGATATTAGGAAGAGGTTCTTCACCCAAAAGGTGGCTGGGCACTGGAACAGGCTGCCCAGGGAAGTGGTCACAGCACCAAGCCTGACGGAGTCAAGAAGTGTTTGGATTATATCCTCAGGCACGTGGTGATTCTTGGAGATCACGGGGGTGATCCTGTGCAGGGCTGGGAGGTGATGTTGATGATCCCTGTGCATCCCTTCCAACTCAGGACATTGTGTGATTCTATGATAATCTCAAATCAGGTGCTACTGAATCTCATGAAATCTGATATATTTGTGTTAGAAAGTGGCTCTTGGACCTTTTTTCCTCCCTCCACCACCCCTTCAATGGTCGCCTTCAGCTACGAAGGAAACTTTTAGCAAGCTAAAAGGTTGAACTGAGTTCTACCTCAGCCTTCTCAGGAAGGTCTCGATGCTTCTGTTTTCCTTTATGTAGGCTATAATGAATCAAGGATGGGTTTATCCTCCACATAAAAGAAAACAATTAACTGGTGTTGCTGTGGATTTGTAAAATTAAAGCACACGATGGCACAGATGATAAACTGCTTCTTTATCATGCAAACTGAGTTGCCCTCTTCTGGTCTCAGGTGATAGAAAGTTTGCAATAATCCCTGGAGGGTTGCCTCCTAAATTAGAATCTTATTTACCTCTTCTGATCGTCAGAGGAAGGAAAAATAAACAAACCAGCCCCCTCTCCCCCTCAAAAACCTCAAACACATAGAGGTTTGAGTTTATTCTAGAGAAATGTCAATACCTTCTATAAAAGACTTTTGATTTTTACTTCTTGATATTTTTTATTTCCCCATAATATATGAAATCGTATTTAACAGGGCTTGACAAATCTGTTCCTGCAATTAATAAGCACCCCAGTTAAAAATTTTTATTTTTCTAGGTTTATTAAACACAAAAATCAATCTTGAGCCTGATTCACATCTAAAATAACCTTTTAGAACCGGCAAAAGCAAACAAGGAAATAAAAGGAGCATTAAAAGTCCAGCGTGGTATAAAAGGACTGTCAGAATTTCAAAGTATTGGTAGCCTTGTTCTAGGGATGATGGTGAAAAGTGGTTCCCCAAATCTGCAAAAAGATGGAAACCTTAAGACAAAACATACATGTGAAAACAAAATTCACAAGCAACTCTTTCCTAGGACCTGGGATCCTCCTTGGACCAGAAAAGAAAGGTTTATCTCCTGTTACTTCTCAACAGTAAAGCTACTCGATGGCTGTTCACACTGTTTGGTTCATTTAAATCCCCTCTAGTGGGGGAAAAAAACCACAGCATCAAGTCACTGTGAGGAAAGAAATTTAATGCTTCATCAAATTCCACTAAAGGAAGAATATGGGTGCAGGAAAAACATAATTCATAATTCCAGTTTTTCAAGTTATCACACAGAATTTTGTATGTGAAGCAAAATCAATTCTTGGTCTTACCCCAAACACATTCCTAGAACAAGCTGTGACATATAAGTCACCAAGTATAAAGTCATTTGGTGCCAGCTGATAAAGGAATGTCTTGATAATTATTTGACTTGGACATGAAGGCACAGAAACCACATTGCACAAAAAATGTCCAAGTATGGTCCACTAACTCATTAGAATATCAAAAGACTTTAGGAAAACAAGTGAAAATGCAAGCAAACCAGAATGCCTTAACAAAAACAGAACATGAGAGGAATCAGAATTTGCTCTCTATTTATCAGACAAGGAGATACTAGCAGGTATTGTACTGGCTTATATGCAACATGGCCACTTTCTAAGCAAGTCCAATTCTTCTGCAATTAGGCTTGTGCAAACTGGTAGACACCAGATTTTTCAGAATTCATCACTGTAACGATTTAGAAACATCTGGACAACTTCCAATATCTGTTCTATAGCTAGCCATCTGTACCATTAGACTGTGTACTATGTTGTTCTTCAAACTAAATTGCTTTCTGTGATAAAATATTAGGGTAACATTTTTTTCCTTTAGAAGTGTTGAAGGTTTGGCAATAGATTGAATATAGGGAATTTTCTTACAACCTCTAAGATTCCAAACAAGAAGAAATGACAAAAGGCAGACAGAATCACAGAATTAACTAGGTTGGAAAATATCTTTGAGATCAAGTCCAATATATGACCTAACACCACCTTCTCAACTAAACCATGGCACTAAGTGCCACATCCAGTATTTTTTTAAACATTTCCAGAGACAGTGACTCCACCACTGCCCTGGGCAGCCCTTCCTGAGCAGACACTTCAACACTTTTTATAAAATCCTGATTTTTCAGAAAAACCGTATTGTGGCAGATGTCTGAACAGCTTTTCAGACATGTACCTTCAATAGTGAAAAAACCATATTCAATCAGCAGTCACTTCACAAATTCCTTCACAAATTCCAGTTGAAAGAGGAAACAAGTTAGTGGAAAGAACTAATAAGCACGAAAGTATAATTTTACAGCAAGAGTTTTAACTACAATGTGAAGTTTTGCTGCTAGCAATGCAGCATTTACAGTTTTTGGTTCCAGTAGATTGCAATACAAAAAAGGACAGGCCTTGAGGATCAAGGCCCTTGTCAGGTACACAGCTCTTTCTCCTCTCAAATTTCAGAGCAAGGTATTTAAGTACTAGCAAGGCCCACAACATATCTGTTCCTTCAGCTGCTGGCAAATCTTTTATGTAGAATAATTGGGGCACATTAGCTGAAGAAAGAAAATGAAAAAAGGAAGTAAGCCAGCCATGTCATCTTGTGAAACAAATCTATTCTTTCACTTGGATTTTTCTTATAGTCCTGATGACAAATGAAAGAGAGATTAAATGAAAAGTCTCATTAAAATTATGTTGCTGTCCCCGAGATATATATACATATATGTTTTGGAATTTACACTCTTGAGATCTTTAGCAAAGCTTCAGTAATAAAGCAAAGGAGATGAAAACCCAACAAGTTCTACCAGGCAAAGAGCCAGGGCTCCAATTACAGCAAGAACAATGGGAATAAAAGTAATAGATTTTAATCGGTGCCCAAGGGGGAAGGTCAGTCTCTTTGGAACAATGGGGTCTTTGGTGGTAATTGACTGAATTGCTCCTGTGAGAGCTTGCAAATGTCAGAAACACACTTGAAACAGTAGCAAAAGGAAAGGTTTGGCATCCTAGAACACATGGAAGAGTTTTGCTAGTAGAGGTATTATAGAAAGAGAACAGTGAAACACTTTACCAAGGCATGTGACTTGAAAGATAGCTCTCAGCTCCACGGTTTGAAATGTCAGACATATTTTCAAAAGATGTTAAGAGAAATATATTTGTTTAATTTGAAGATTAAAAGGAATACTGCAGAGCTCACAGTGTTAGACACACAGAGGTCTGGGGCAGCAGATGATTTGCTAACTTTGCCCTCTGAGGCATTGCCTTGCCACTGCAATAACTGAATCAAGCTTCCTCTATCTGTCCACAACAGCCTAGTGCTACTCTTCTGCCAAGAAGGCTTCAAATGACGTTTCCTGTTTTTCTTTCAGCTTTCTTTTTTTTTTTTTGTGAAAAAATTTATTTCTATTTTTTAGCAATACAAGCGAAGGCACAAACTTGCACAGGTGGCATGCAGTTTGGGCTTCCCTCTCAAAAAGAAATCATAAAAAAGGAGAATAGATCTTCCAGAATCACAAGAATTAGCAGAAAACATGATTTTGTGGCTGGATTCCAACCAAAATCCTGTGTTCAGTTTCTATCTGCAGCCAATTTATTTTTTGACCTTAGTTAAACATACATTTGGTCTCATTCATAAACTAGGACTGACAATATTTCTTTCCAAGTATCTATTAACACAAAACCCATAAATGACCAAGGGTCTCTAGCAGAAACAGAGAAACTGTGACACTTCTTCCCCAGCTGATACTGTTGGACTGCCTTTGGTTCATCTGCTATCTTTCTTTACTTTGTTGGAGCTGAATAATATTACATTAGGGAGGGCATGGATGTGTTTGCATTTCTTCCTTAAGTGCCAAAAACTAAGCACAGACTGCTGTCATTCAAGTTTGTCACGCTATCAACTTCATTATTTACCATTAGTAATAGTAATAAATGGGAGTCAAGTTGTGCACAAGAACCCAAAGGAATAGATGCTGTTCAAACATGGAGTAAAAAAAATCTCTACCTCTCTACCTATAAATTCTTAACTTAAAAATAGTACAGAAGAAACCTGGTCTTGACGCAGAAGGATGAGTCACAATAATATGATTTCATGTTCTCAGTCCTGCATAATGTCCAGAAACAGCTGCCATGCCTCTTATTAAGGCCTATTATTTCTGTCTTCTCCAGAAAGCTACATCCAAAGTATACAAAATGCTCAAGAGTAGAGTTCACAGAAAGAGAGACAAAGAGACCCCAGCAATCAACAAGCTCAAGGATAAATCCTCTAAAACATACTCTGAAAAAAAAAAAAGACACAGCAAAATGATATTCAAACTCTGTGAAATGTGCTGTGCAAAGAAGCCCTAAACCAGAGAAGGGTGATTTTTTTTAATCATGGCTGATAAAAACACACCTTCTAATTTTGCAGTAAGATTAGACATCGCAAAATGAGGTTCTGTTGATAACTGCGCAGTTTCATGGAGAACATAACCCACTGCTTTCTATCTCTATCTTTGGTCTGTCTGTGGAAAAAGCTACTGATACAATCACAAAAACCCTGAGAAATGTCTGCACATAGAGAATCTGAGGTGCAAGGATCAAATCACAGTTCCCTTCTAATTCTCCTTATTTCCTCTAATGCAGGAATTAGGTATATGGGACTGGAGACTGTGAAGAGACTTTATGTTTACACAGAGGCATACAAAAGACCTAAATACATATGTGCAGTGGAGAATTCAGTGTTTTATTGCATTGAAATGCTTCGGGGCAGACTTTTAACAACAACAGAATCAGGAAAGTGATTAAGAACATAATTTAAGTACCGTTATTATGTTCCACTGTTTTCAGTGGAATTTATCTTGGTAAATCTCTAAAGAATTTTAAAAGGAAACATTTCAAAACAAAATGGTTTTAGCTTTTCACCCTCAAAATATTGTTATTTTAACATCAATCTCTTCAAGAAAGAAAAGCCTTAGACAACCTCAGCAGAAAAAATGTTTTGAATAGGAATGAATGCTTTCAATCAATATGAATTTTTTTTCTACATAAAAAATCCATTATTCATAATATTCTATATGCAATAGAAAACTTTGCAAATTTGATTCTTTTTTGTCAAATAATGTGTTAATTTAAATCTTTCATTACTTTTGAAAATATTTCACCATCTCCATTTTTTTACTGCACTGTCAGTTTAAGAAAAAGCAACAAAAGTGTGTTGGCTCACAAATTTATTGTAACAGTTGGCCACACTCAGAATTTACTATTACGCATTTCTCTCAAATCTTCACATGTTGTTCTTAGCAAATATGCACAGAAACACAGTGAAGGTATGAGTGTGCTCTGAACATTCACCATGGTCTGACTACCCTCCCCTATTGATGAAAAAATGATCCCCTATTGATGAAAAACAGTGGTCTAGTGCTTGATCCGTTGTATCAAAATACACAACAAGAACTGCTTTAACAGTTCTTTTTAAACATATTTTGGTGTACTTGGTTAATGTCAATCTCTCTACGCCAGCCTTAGCACTATCTCCAATTATTGCCACTATCATTGCTACGCCACCTCATCAAACCCCAACCCTTTGTTCTCACTTTTCCCTAAAACATTTACCTTTACGGAAACAGTGACCACAATTTAGTACTTCTGAACATGGTAGAAGATATTCCTCTGCAGAAAAAAAGTGACTTTCTGCAAATTTATGGGAGACCTGTGCCTATCTGAAAGCCACATCGTGGTAAACAGACAGATAATTCTGAGTGTTCCTACCCACAACCTCCCTATGCCACTACTCTCAATGCCGTAGCAAGCAATGTATTTTCCTTGCTTCCCAAGTTATACGACCTTCCTAAATGTTTTAACTCCTTTTTTGCTTACTAATGAAAAAGAGGTGAAGAGATGGGAATCAAAAGATGCAATACAAAAGATATGGATTAAAGTGCCTTGTTTTCAGTAAATTTTGACCCTTGAATTCTCTGGTTTGTGCTAACTTTGACTCATTATTTTCTTTACTCTTTTGGCTCTGGGATATCTCTCTCTTCTCGCAGAAGAAACCTAAGCCTTCCACTTAATAGCACTAAAAGGAAAAGGTATTTTATGAAGACAATTTCCACACTTCATGACCAAACAAGTATGATCTTACCATGACACAGCAGTGCAAGGATATAAAAGTGAGATTTAGTTATGTATCTTTAACAGCACAAAATCCAGAAGATAATTGAAAGCAACTCTGCTGCACGTATTTTTAGTCCAACTTTTGGGACACTGAACAAACTGACATTCAACTGCTTGGGACTAGCTTTTCACAGGAAAAAAAAAACCAGTATTATGGCAACTGGCTTTCTTCCTGGTTTAAACAGCCTGTCTTACATATAGAAATGCACTGAGCTGTAAGTTTGATGACAGGTCTGCTCTGTAATTAGACACATTCTTGCACTACCATTAATCTTAGTGACCTGTATTTGGTCTGCAACTAACAACACACCGCTTCTCTGAGCTCTAAGATGCTGCCATATATCCTCTCTTGCCTGAAGGGATTTCATCTGTTCCAGATGTTGTGGTTTTAAGTAGCCAAAGTTTTTTATTAGCTGGGGGGGG